>CM062092.1:15487830-15657118 GCA_031163375.1 Conogethes punctiferalis | reverse complement strand
CAAGCTCGGTGGCTCATTTGGTAGTGACCTCTGCCCTCTGAGCCAAGGGTCGTGGGTTCGATTCCCGCACAGTACAAACATTTGTGTTCATGGACATGTCTGTTTGTATTGGTCTGGGTGTTTACTATGTATAATATGTATTTATTTACAAAAAAAAATGTATCTAAGGAAGTTAAAAATGTATCTAAGTAAGTTTATCAGTTGTCTAATACCCATAGTACAAGCTTCGGCTTAGTTTGGGGCTAGGTGGCGCTGTGTGGCCCAGCGTGGCATGTCTTGGTTTATTTATTATTATTGTTATTTTACATACCTACTTAATCATGTTACCGTCTAATTTGTTTACGGAACACATAAAGATCGCTTCTTTTACATTAATTGAGTACATTTTATACGTTTGATGGAGGATCACCGACACCGATAGTCACCGACATAGTTCAACGGATTGGTAAGCTGAAGCCGCAGAACCGATAACCGTTAATATTTAAAAGTGATACAAATAACGTTTAATTTAAAGTATCAGGTTACACATCTGTGTGCCTAGCACGAACATTTTCGAAAAAGTATGCGTAACGTTACCGTAAACATTTGTACGAAACTTGGTACAGCGCCCCTATCGTGCGTAAGAGGTACTACGTTTACGTACGTTAACGTAGTTAAAATCATTGCCCTGTTTACGGTTACGTTACGCATACTTTTTCGAAAGTGTTCGTGCTAGGCACACAGTTATAGAATACTATAGTGAGAACTTACCTAAGTAGTAGGTGTCCGTTTAGTCATAAATACAAATATTCACCTCCAAAGTGTAAGCAGAATCATACCTAGTTATTAATAAGACAAAACATATTGCTCCGCAGTACCCCGGCAGAGCTCACGGGACCAATAAAATGCTAACAATACGCGTGACAAAGCGGCGCCACCTGCGCCCGGCGTTAACGACCGAGCCAGGCGAGACACAGGCGAGGTAACTGTAGTGAAGTAACTACGGGTTTACTTTTAATACCATCGCTGTCCACTGTTGAACATAAGCCTCTCTAGGTATTTTTTTATGATAGTGGCAAACGGGTCTGAAAGTCACCTGATGGTAAGTGATCACTTCAGCCCATAGACACCGCTACACCAAGGGAGTCACAGGTGCGTTGCCGGCCCTTGAGAAATCTATAGGCTCGCTTCTATAGGTGTTCGCCACTTTGGGCAAACATCTGGAGCATATACCCATAATCACCACGCTAGGCAGGTGGATTGGCGATGGCAGGGTGTACCTCCTTGCTCCGCCTTGGCCGGTTGTAAATTCGTTGGATTTATGACCTGCTAACAATACACGGCCTGACGTGATACACGCCGGCCGACTGTAATAAAGTGACTTCGGGTTAACTTGAGACGACGTAGAACGCATTACGAGATCGCGGGATCAATGACAAAATTACAATACGCGGCCTGACTTGTTACATGTCCGCCGACTGTAGTGAGGTACCTATCCGATATGCAAAAAAGCAAGTGTATCTTTACAACTATCTGTGACCTCTTTCTTTTCTTTCGTGAAAAATCTTTCTTTGCCATACTGCTGACCTATTCTTTACTGTGCCCGAAGACATGGTTGTATATTCCTTACCGGAATCTTCGTTTTCATTACGACTTCAAGAAGAGACAAATAATATACCTAATTAGCATATAATTTCATAGTTACTCTTATTTTACACGCATTCTTTAATTAAACACGCGCTTGCATATTTAAAGAGACTGGCCTGTCTTTTCAATCTTCATCATCAGCCTATCACAGTCCACTGCTGGACATAGGCCTATCCAGTTGTTCGCCACAAGGCAAAATTTGGCGGATATACACATAATCGCCACTTTGGGCAGGCGGGTTGGCGATCGCAGGGCGTAGCTTCTCGCTCCGGTGGCGCTGCTGCTCGTGATCGGTCTGTGGTATTTAGCTACGCCTTCAATTGTCATGGTTATACCGCCGCCAGTCGGTTGTCAGCGCCTCGTTTGTTATTCGGCAGGATGCACCACGGGCAGATGAGGTTGGCTTGGAGCGAAAGGATGATAGGCCGCTGCCTTACATCCCCTTTCAATCTTCAGGACAAGAGCATTATAATTTGTGTAATATAGAAATGTATATAGAGAAGTTTCTGGATTTAGAATAGCACCACACCATTTTATCCCATGTGTGTCGTAGAAGACGAATGAAATGGGTAGCAGCGTTTACAAGCCATAATACAAGCTTCGGCTTAGTCTGAGAGTAGATGGCGCTGTGTGGCCCAGTGTGGCATGTCTTGGGCTATTACATTTTCATTATTCCGTAACCCAGTTTCAGTTAAATGATACTAAATTGCAGTAGGTAATGCATTATAACAAATGCACGGCCAAATCGTTGCCAAATTACTACCTTTTGGATTCCCCTGAGGTCACTATTCACGGAACCATTGAGAACTACTAACTGGACTAGTTTACGGTACTAGTACTAGTAACATACTAGTACCTAACACTACTGGTTCTACTAAGTAGACTAGTACACGGTTTTGAATAGCTTTACCTACTTTGTCTTTCATTGCGCTGATTGAAAATAAAACAAATCACTGACCCGTATTTTTTCCGTGGGTGTTATAGGAGTGACTGTCAGACTTTTTTTTCATCATCATCATCAGCCTATTGCAGTCCACTGCTGGACATAGGCCTCTCCAGTTCTTCACCACTTAGGGCAAACTTGGAGGATATACCCATAATCGCCACGCCGGGCAGGCGGGTTGGCGATCGCAGGGCGCAGCTTCTCGCTCCGGTGACGCTGCTGCCCGTCATCGGCCTGTGGTATTTAGCTACGCCTTCTATCGTGATGGTTTTACCGCCATTAGTCGGTTTGCCAGAGCCTCGTTTGTTGTTCGGCAGGATGCACCACGGGCAGGTGAGGATGGCTTGGAGCGAAAAGGTGATAGGTCGCTCCCTTACATCCCAACTTTTTTTTAGATTTTAGCTTCTAAACGGGGGTAGGACTTATCCACTTGCCAGGAGCTAAAGTAAGAACCTGTGAAGTGGCCTTTTACAATAACAAGACCCTATACAATTTGAGGTCGTCGATTACATAAGTACAATCGTTTTTTTGGCAATTAAGTATGTATCCCTTGTGTCGTTTAGAGTCAAGACAGATAGATATATTGCACACCATACAGTTGACTCAAAACTGGCTGTAATAAACAATCCTGGGTTCTTTAGGCGGGGCGTGAAACGGCATCTCAGTGGGCCTCCAGGGCGAGGGCGACAGGCGTAATGGGATTGTTTTATTGTGCCTGTCTACCTACATTTTGGACCTCACGACCGCTTACTATCAGGTAGAGTGATGGTAAGCGGTCGTGAGGTCGTCCCGAAAGCTCTTCTTATAAAAAAAATCGATATAAAATTTATGTGATTTATTTATGAATTCGTAAAAGGATTGGCCTACCTTCTGGCATTAGAGAAACAAGAATGTTTTATCCGTATATGTTCTCTGATCTTATAAATGATCTAAGGTACGGTTTCTAAGTATTGTGTTACCAGTATTTATTCACAGACTAGACAAGTAATGACAAAATTATGGTTCTGTATGAATGTAGCGTAAATGGAAGCGTAAATAATAATTCACTACTAGCTTTTTAGTTTTGTGTTACCAGTGATGACCTACGGAAGCGAAACTTGGTCTCATGCAAGCGAAGAGCGAGCTATGGAGCGGGCTATGCTCGGCATTTCTCTACGGGATCGGATCAGGAATGAGGAATAAAATATAGACATCATAGTGACCATGATAGCTTAACTTCGTAAGGCCCAGTGTCATCATTGGCTCGGTGGCTCAATTGGTAGTGACCCATGCCTTCTGAACCAAGGGTCGTGGATTCGATTCCCACCCGGGACAAACATTCGTGTGATGAATACTTGTGTTTGTTCCGTGTCTGGGTGTTTATAATTTACTTACTTACTGTGGTGGCACAGCGACCCAAAGTGAGTCTTGGCCTCCGATATTATACGTCGCCATCTCCATCTAATTTGTATTTAAGTATTTATTTGTGGTACCTTCGTTGTTCTGATACCCATAACACAAGTGCTTAAGCTACTTACTTATGGATTAGAGCAATGTATGTTATTGTGTCTGATATTTATTTATTTTATCATTATCAGCCTATTGCAGTCCACTGTTGGACATAGGCCTCTCCAGTTGTTTGCCATTTAGGGCAAACGTCTGGAGGGTATACCCATAATCGACACGCTGGGTAGGCGGGTTGCCGATCTCAGGGCGTAGCTTGGTGACGCTGCTGCCCGACATCGGCATGTGGTATTTAGCTACGCCTTACGCCAGTCAGTGGCAGGCGCCTCGTTTGTTATTCAGCAGGATACACCACGGGCGGGTGAGGTTGGCTTGGAGCGAAAAGTAGTAGGTCGCTCTCTTACATCCAGTGTCCTAGTGCGATCCAAATCTCATTGTCTTATCTATTGTGTTACAATTCTGGGCCTTACGACTTTAAAACAACAAATTGGCAATCACATAAGTATCACTTTTAACCCCTCGACAGGACGCAAGTGGCTGTCCCCACTTCGGGCCACTTGGCTCGTAACGGCGCTGTTACATGTGAACAGGCCGTTACATTCAATGGTCAGTTAGCTCTCGGCTTGTTTACTACAGAATATAATTATACAGACAACACAAGCCGTTGACGGGCAGCAGCATCACCGGAGCGAGAAGATACGCCCTGCGATCGCCAACCCGCCTGCCCAGCGTGGCGATTATGGGTATATCTTTCAAGTTGTTTGCCCTAAGTGGCGAACAGCTAGAGAGGCCTATGTCCAGCAGTGGACTGCAATAGGCTGATGATGATGATGGCATAACATATACACAAATCCGCGTTGAAGAGTGCGTCACCCTGCCAAATAATCAGAGATAGAATCAAGGACCCATAATGGATAGAAAATGTGCCGTACAGAAAACATTGGAGCAAATTTTGCAAAGTCAGAAACGAGAATACAAAGTTACTAGATAAGACTGGATATTTTTCGCATAAATCCAACCGTTTTCTACGACGTCATCTATACGTGTATATATATACATAAAGATAGAATTTAAATTCAAAGATGTGAACATCTTAGAATTTTGATCAGTCAACAAAAATACTCATTTCGGGTTGTACCACAGCCATTTTTCTGACTCTGCGTCGGCTATTGAGTAATTTCTTGGTCGAAAACCACCGAAACACTTTTAAGTCCGACCTGGAGTTCGAACTCGGGACCTCTTGATCCTTAGGCAGAACTAGCTACTACTAGGCCAACGAGGTAGTCTTTGTTTACGCAAACAGTTGTGCATTTTAATATTTCCACAGTACTTGGCTAACAATTTGGTTTGCAGTTCTATTGCAGGTTTTTTTATAGTAGCTTGACATAATGGCTTCCCTATTCCTGATGGAAAAGTCAAAGTCAAATATCTGTCAGTTTCCACTGCCATGCCGGCCCAGCCTAACGTAACCTAACCTCCCAAGAGCTTCGGTAGAACGGGCAGAAACACGACCCGGAGGTTATTTGGCTGCGGTATTCTATAGGGTAGAGGTAAAGTACTCCATTCGAGTAAAGATTCGCTATGCTCTACCTCGCAGTTGTATCAACTGCAATAAAACTGCACTAGAACTAAAATTTTCGGTTGGATTGCAGTTGAAGTGCTGTTTGTGTCTTCGTCCGTCAGCCTCAAGGCGACGACATATACTCGAACATAACATTTGAAGAATATTCTACACGTCTCTTCCAGTAAGGGCTACTTGTATCGACGTGTACATCCTACCACTGGCCGCTCGCCAGGCCTTCCCCCCACTTTAATACGCCAGCCACTGAATATTTATTTATGATAATAACCAATGATTTATACTTGGATTCTTTCGGCTAATAATTTTTTGACATGCCTTTTATATTGAAATCGGTGTAGAGCTGTTATTGTCGGATAAGCTGTTTTTCTTCTGAGAACTCGAGTAATATGACTTTTATTGTAATTACTTAGGTATATTTTCCTTTCAGAGTTGTCTTAGTGTTTAGAGGTCAGCTAAGATTTATCTATGTTGACTTTTCTTGTTTCAATGAGATTCTGTTAGCACGTAATATTTTTATTTCGTATATTTTCTATTATTTGATTTCAGGCTTATACTTTGAAGGTTTCTAAAGTATTTTTCAGGCAAACATAATAAGAATGCCCCATTGGTATTACTCGCGTTCCCGCTTATTTTAGTAATGTATCAAATGAAAGTTATTGCCTTTTAGAAACAACAAATTCAACTTTTAGAAACTTTGCTATAATTTAATTCGATGCATTCCCGCAAACGTTAAATAAACAAGTGAATTATTATAACTATCTAAAATGTCTCTCACTCCAATTAACTACAAAACTATCAATTTGTATTAAATGTCAGATTGATCAAGAAATTAATAAGAGAGAACAAGAAAAACCCTGTAAAAAAAATATTAGCCCAAGACGTTTCAAATGATTCAAATGCCAACATAAAACTGACTGCTGTACATAACTTCAGAAATGAACAAGCTGGGAAAAAATTCTAGCAGTTTTAATGACTCTCTGCGAATGCCTCAATAATTAAAATATTTTTCCTTCAACTCCGCGCCGTAATCAACCCCCGTTTAAATTAAATAACTTTGAAAACAATAATTAATTCGGTGAAGAAAAAATTCGAAATAAACTGTAACCTTTTATAATTACGAAGGACAGGGCTTTGAGAGACATTTTGAGTAAGTGACTATGGTGTAGCAATGTAGCATGTTACGTAATGATAATTTGATATTAATTACAAGTTTTAGGTGGAAACTCTCAGACCAACATCCGTAAAAAGATATCTAAAGATAGATAGATATATATTCTTTATAGCACAAAATCCACAATTAGTACAGAAAAGGTGATACAGACATCTTGTGGTACAATCTAGGCGGTCTTATCGCTAGTAAGCGATCTCTTCCAGACAACCTTCTAACAAAAAATATAGATGCATAGATAAACACTCGAAGATTGAAACTGCGATGCTGTGCTGGATGCGAGAGGCCCGGAATCGAGCGAAGTGGCGAGCATTGGGAGAGGCCTATGTCCAGCAGTGGACTGATGTGGGCTGATGATGATGATGATTGAAACTGCAAGATAGACAGTTGAATCTTAAATTCTGGACACACTGGTACATACATAGGCACCAATTTGACAGTTATAATCGTAACCCTTTTCGAGAGTTCTTAGAATTTTTGACCATATTATTTTGAGAATTAAATAGCCAGCTTAACAACCACACTGACTACCTGCGGTTACTGTGAATTATCTTCAGGCGCTTTTAAGAAACTTAGGAGAATAAATAACGGAATAGTTTTGAGAAGAACTGAGACATTTTAGAAAATAATGTTCAAGCTATTATACACTGTCAAAACATGATTGGATTATTATTCCTTGTATCTAATTTGGAAGTTACGATGTTGCTTCTCATGACTCATTCTAATGTCACATTCGAGAGAACATCATGTTGTCAGACATTCAAACAGGATGTTAACTCGTCCTTTACCCAAATTAAGATCTTCAAAGTTCATTCACCTTGCTTGAAAAAGGCAATTTAATTATATCGAAGAAAATTTGAGTGGTGATATGTCAATCAAAGGCGACAGTCGTAAATTTCACGGTATCCAAATGAAGAAGGATTTGAGGAATTCCTGAGGGAATTAGTGTTGGGACATGGCGGATACAACCAGATTTTTCTTTCCATCTGATTTGAGTTCTAAAGTTGTTAAAGTTATACATCGCTGTTTTTCCATGGTTCACTTCAGTATGAAAAAATATTTCGCAGCTACCGCGCTGCTAGGGTATAGAGTCCTTTCAGCGATCCCTCAGACAGAGTGCTTGGACCACCGTCGGGTTTAGTGGATTATATCCACTAGCCAGGATTATCATATCCAGGGCACTACTCTAAGCATTCCCGACGAAAAAAAAACCAGCTGATACAAACAGATTTAGCCTCTGTTTAATTTAGATCTTAAAGTAATATCGGGATGTAAGGGAGCGACCTATCATCTTTCCGCTCCAAGCCACCCTCACCTGCCCGTGGAGCATCCTGCTGAATAACAAACGAGGCTCTGGCAACCGATCTGACCTTATAACCATATTGAAGGCGTAGCTAAATACCATAAGCCGATGACGGGCAGCAGCGTCACCGGAGTGAGGAGCTACGCTCTGCGATCGCCAACCCGCCTGCATGGCGATTATGGGTATAACGTCCCGGTGTCTCCCAAAGTGGTGAACATCTGGAGAGGCCTATGTTCAGCAGTGGACTGATATAGGCTGATGATGAAAGTAATTATCAATTATGCTTGACATCGATGTTTTTCAACTATTTTCGACAACGCAACCCTTACTTTTTTAGTGTTTCGCCGAGTCATCGGTGGTCATCAGTCAGGCGTGTAAGTCACCAGCTAAGGAGCTGAAATCTCTAGAAATCACTTAATTGACTCTTACGACACTCGCAGGAAGAAATAGCGTTGTGGGAGTTCAACAAAAACCATGTTTAAGTATTATTACCAACAAGATTGTGATAAGGATGTCGCATCACTAGGAATGCGGATCAATTTAACTTAACGGAAGTTAATTATAGGCACACAAAGGCCCTCTCTTTGTCCTCGCGTCTGCTTATAACAATCACTCCTCACATCTCAGGATTGGGAGGGACGGAGCGATTGTTCGAGATGGAGGTAGGATACAGGCCGAAGGGTTCGGTCTGCAAAGCAAGGTACCTACAAAGTCGTTGAAGAAATTACATTTCATATATTTGATTGGCTCTATGGGTCATTTGGTAGTCACCTCTGCCTTCTGAACCAAGGGCCGTGGGTTCGGTTCTCGCACAGTACCTACAAACATTTGTGTTCATGAACATGTCTGTTTGTATTGGTCTGGGTGTTTTCTATGTATAATATGTATTTATTTACAAATATATATATATATATATATATATATATATATATATATATATATATATATATATATAAGTAAGTTTATCAGTTGTCTAGTACCAGATGTGAGCTATAATAAAATAACTCTGCAATGTTAGGTTACTTGTCCGTTGTCGCAGCGACTTGGGTTCGGTCGCGCTTTCTGTGTCCATCAAGCGACGGAAGGCTACTTAACTGTACTGTGATATTAATGTGCATTATGTCTTATCATCTTATCAGCCTATTGCAGTCCACTGCTGGACATAGGCCTCTCCAGTAGTTCACCACTTAGGGTAAACATCTGGAGGATATGCCCATAATCGCCACCCTGGGCAGGCGGGTTGGCGATCGCAGGGCGTAGCTTCTCGCTCCGGTGACGCTGCTGCCCGTCATAGGTCTGTGGTATTTAGCTACGCCTTCAGTTGTGATAATTATACCACCAGTTATTAGGTTGCACCACGGGCAGGTGAGGTTGGCTTGGAGCAAAAAGATGATGGGCCGCTTCCTTACATTCCTTAGTTTTGTATCTAATTAGCTTGTAATTGCAGCCCAGAAGCTTCAAGCGGATAACTGCAGCGTTGTTGGGCTCAGCGCGGGTTCAGAATAATTAATATCGCTGTTTATTGAATGGGGGGCGTGTGGGGGGAAAGGGGGGAGGTTAGGCAGCGGTCAACTCATTACGATGCTAATTCGCGTTGGCAAATATTGGCGATGAATCGACGTGAGCAGAGGTCGCGCACGTGGTTTGATTATTCAGATGGAGAACTTTTTTTCATGACACCGACAAACGGATTTGAAGATCATTTGGTCACGCTTCAATAATTAATCCTCCATCAATAGGGAATATGCATGAAAAATAGTTTCATGTATTTACTAATTTATCGTAAAATAGATATCAAATATACTACAAATAGTGAAAACAAATTCAAATTTGGCTGAAAAATGGGCGAGACGTCTCTCTCTCACAAAACACATATTTCTATGGAGTTTGTATGGCGCGCACGGTACGTGACGTCATCCGCCACGTCGGACCTCTCTGTCTAAGCAATAACTTTAACGCTTTATAACTCGCTTAATAGAAAAGTTACTTTAAAAATTCTTCGATATTTATGTATCTGGAAGATAAAAGATCTCAATAAATCCAAAAAAAAAATCATGCATATTCCCTATTCAGTCTTTAAACACCTTGACAAACTTAGTAACAGATGCATTCTAAATGCGAAAACCACACATACCTACTTCATACAAATATAATGAGCAAGTTAAATAAAGCTCGTACAAATATTATTATTCTTCTCTTTTTCGCTTATATAAAAGAAGATTAAACAGAACTTACCATAACGCGGACTAACTCCTAAAATCGGTTAGTGAGTTGGTTTACAAACCAGCGAGTTAGTCTATAGTCCACACTCAGACAGTCACAGTACAGATATGTTGCAGTACAGAATTGATTTCTTTACTATTAAAACTCGATTACACCCGCAGGTTCCTTTTCTATGTTATCTCAGTCTAGTCTGGGTAGCGGTCCCAAGGAAGACCACGACAGGTGCCTCCGGGCACATCATTAAATAGTCACTGTTACTGTCGCACAGGACCTCGATCTGCCGCAACTCTTGCAGCAGATGACGACGTCAAAGGAGACCTGGCGAATGATGCTCGCATTTTGCGAGACATTGATCTCGCAGAAGGAGGCGGCGGAAAGAGAGCGTGAGGCCGCTGTAGACGCGCCCGCTCTACGCCGCCCCCGGCCCGGGCGTAGCCGGAGGGCATACAACGCATCGTATGCCCTCCGAGCCACACTGTTGCATGAATTCCGCCTGGGGAGCAGTTCACTCTCGCCTTGAACATCGGAAGATTATATCTCTCGGGGAACAAGGAGCCCGGCAAAGAGTTCCATAGTTTAGCCGTTCGCACTATGAAGGTAGAAGCGAAACGCGTGCGCGTCCTAGGAACTTGCACCATGTAACGGTGCCTATTCACCGTCGCCTCGTGGTCGCAGCCCAGTATGTTTGTCCGTCCAGATCCGCTCCGCACTTGACTCTTCTGTTCCACGCCCTCCCCGCCGACAAGGACAGAAACCGGTGGAGAAAGACCGGACGAGAGAAGGTGTTTCGCAAGGGAGGTCACGACCCTTATTAATGAGGAGTACGACGCAAGGAGGAGGAAAAAAATTACCCCCTCATGTAGTGCGCTCGTAGATGGCAACTGATTTGTGGATATTCTCCGCCAGATAAGGCCCTGGTGTATTTTTTTTTTATAGAGGCTCGACATAATGGCTTCTCTACGCCTGATGGAAAGCGAAAGAGAAGCCCAAGACGCTGTGACAACGGGCAAGTAACTGGTCAGTTACTTGTCAGTTGCCACCACCATGCCGGCCCAACCCTAACCCCCCACGAGCTCCGGAAACCCTACTTACCGGCAGAAACACGACCCAGAGGTCATTTGACTGCGGTATTCTATAGGGTATGCGCATTTCCGACGATAATGAAATAGGATTTTCCTTACTGCGACTACATTAAGTTGTGGCTGTAGAGTCGTTCCGAGTCCAAGCACGCAGGCTTCGCTATTCAGTGGTTCCAAGTCTCCCAACGAGTTGTTTCGGATGGGTCAAGCAGTATTCGGGCCGTGGCGGGCCCGTCGGCACCATCTCGGGCACGATTTTGTAGCTGGAAGTTTGTTTACTTGTGAAACAATACAATGTTATTATTCCTTGTCCATTAGCTCGACCCTGAGACCTTGCGTTCTTAAGATGGCGATTGCAACGCCCAAGCCTATGCATCCAGCTTCTTTACGAGATCCTTTTCTGATAATGTCGAGTGAAATAGGAAAAGAGTTCTCTTTTAGTAAGAGAGGTAGGGCATAGCGAATCTTCGCTCGTATTGAGCCGCCCGTCCGGAGAAGGACCTACAGCCTATAGGATACCGTAGCCAAATGACCTCCGGGTCGTGTTTATGCTGGTGAGTAGGGTCTCCGGAGCTCGTGGGGGATTAGGGTTGGGCCGGCATGGCAGTGGCAACTGACAGACTAACCAGTTACTTGCCAGTTGTCACAGCGACTTGGGCTTCTCCTTGGCTTTCCATCAGGCGTAGGGAAGCCATTATGTCGAGTTACTATAAAAAAAAAACGTTACAGTAAAACTCGGGTTCAGAGTTATTAATATATCGCTGTTGTGGAGACTAGTATTTCTGTAAGCAGGTTTCAGGGCACCGTTCGTTACAAAGCAAGGAGATCTGTTCTCTACGCGTCAACTCGCTCAACATCGCGAAGACGTTTTATTTCACGGATTTTATAACTTCATCACTTTATTGAACTTTAAAGCACAAAACAAGACGTTTTGTATAAATAAATAAATAACCCAAGACATGCCACGCTGGGCCACACAGCGCCATCTAGCCCCAAACTAAGCCTAAGCTTGTACTATGGGTACTAGACAACTGATAAACTTACTTAGATATTTTTTTTTTGTAAATAAATACATATTATACATAGAAAACACCCAGACCAATACAAACAGACATGTTCATGCACACAAATATTATGTGTGGGGATCGAACCCACGACCCTTGGCTCAGAAGGCAGAGGTCACTACCAATTGAGCCACCGAGCCAGTCATAAATAGCGTATGAGCGGTGTGTAGTTTCAGTTCCCGCCACGTATCAAAATATCCTTTTCAATCTATGGCAACAACAAACAATTGTTTTATGGCCATTTTCACGTATGTTTGCCCATAAAAAAGTTAGTGTATAAATAATCTGCTCAAAGTTTTTTTTTATACGCGACAGCTATTTATACAAAATGGTACATATAAATTCAAATCCAGTGTAAGTATCGGCTTATGGTTTATTCTGCGATCATAAATCCTTATTGCGGTGCCATAAAATGTTTAATGGCTGCCTATAGAGCCTTTGTAGGGTTAGCTCTATATGATGGATGTGTTTAAAATCGAAATATATTGCAGTACGCTGACTCTGTTTGGTAATGGCAAGTTGATCGATAATTTTGATACTCTCGATAGTCTAATCGATGCTAAGAGTGGTTGATCGTTAATCGATACTAGATCGATTATGCGGTAACTCTAATAAATTGTAGAATATATCACGTACCAATGTACGTGATGTTTCAGAAGCTTTAAGAAGAATGTTTCAGAGCAATCTCTGATTTCAAAGTAAGCAGCTTGAATACCTACTGGTGTATAGATATCTATCATAATTATATAACTGCGAATACCTTATAGTAGTAGTAAGTAGTAACGTCGGGTTCAAAAAGGTATGCGCGTTAAATCCCACTATTTATATATGTATATTATAGATGTAACGCGAAAGTTTAAAAGTTATTATAAACATACTATATCTAAGTACATACTAGCCTAAAGGTAGACCGGTAGTGAAGGCTTAATAAGTTTTCCTTTTGTAAAATTTTACATTAATCAAAACTACACTACATACTATGTGTTCTACTACAACATTACATATACACATATCTGACTGATAGTGATAACCCTGCATCACACAGACTGTCAAACTGTCGCTTAATAATAAATGGCGTCTCGCGCTTTTGAACTTTATTCATCAATTCGTTTGATTGATACTATTAATATTGGCTTAGCAATTTATGTCTGAACTAGCTGTGCCAGCGGCGTCGCACGCGTGGATATCGGGTTTGAAAAATAACGGACTTCCATAAAATACCTATCTATACATAGTGCCTAAGTTTTAAGTTAAACCTCTAGCAATACATTGGTGAAAACAGTATTCAATTTCATGCAGTAGTTTATGAGTGATGCGCGTTCCAAAAAATTCTCCCGTTTTCCTAACATTTCCCTTCACTGCTCTGCTCCTATTGATAGTAGCGTGATGAAAAGTACCCTATAACCTGCCCAGGAGTATGAAGAATAATTGTATCAAGTTTCGTTAAAATCCGTTGAGTAGTTTTTGTTTCTATAACGAACATACAGACAGACAGACAAAAATTTTACTGATTGCATTTTTGGCATCAGTATCGATCACTAATCATCCCCTGATAGTTAATTTGAAAATATATACAATGTACAGAATTGACTTCTCTACAGATTTATTATAAGTATAGATGAAAGCTTTGAACTGTTTAGTTTTGCATTTGTATTTACTATTGATATAGCCACTTAAATGCTGGAGCAGACGAGTCTTGGAACTCTTGGAGTGGACACCGCGTTAAGGCAAACGTGGTGTGGGACGCCTCGTAACCCGTTCGGTTGATGGCCTTAAAAGAACTGCTGGCAGTTGCTGGATGGGGGAAGTCGGTGATAGAGAAATGTAGCGCGAATCAAAGGAAGTCCACGTTCAGCAGTGGACGGAATGATTGATTGATAACTTCTTCAACAGCCGTAATGCCGAATTAGGTAGTGATGGTTTTACCGCCACCAGTTGGTTTGCCAGAACCTCGTTTGTTGTTCGGCAGGTTGCACCGCGGGCAGGTGAGGATGGCTTGGAACGAAAAGGTGATAGGTCGCTCCCTTACATCCCCTGAACACTATGTTTTCTGCTAATAGGTATATTGTATCTGCAATATGAACAGCCGAATATTCTACTATTTGTTATTGATATTATTTCCTTAATAACAATCAACCAACTATTTAGATGCTAACGAAAAATAGTCCTACGTGCTATATTGATAAAGTACACTCTCTCATACTGTTTCCAATATTTATTTACGCATAACGACCCCAGCTAACCGACTCGAAGCTTCCGTGAAACGGATATTGAATTTTTCAAAGGGACTTCTCTTGAAATACGAAAGTCTCCGATTAAACTTATATTATTTATTCCTTCCGCTGTATAATGGGATTCGCTGCGTATTTTTCTTTATACATCCGACAGATAATGCATAGTAATCGTATAGTGATATTTTACTAGCGAATAAATATAATATTGTATTCCGTTTAGCTCTAAAGAATAAGAGAAGTATGGCTACAGTATATAAGATTTGTTAAATTATGATAGCGTGACGATTTGTGCAGGCTGGTTGGCAAGTATTGAATGCGATAAGCCAAACCAAGATTGATAAAATTGGCGAATAATTGGAGACACCTATGTCCAACAGTGGACTGCGAGGCTTATGATATGAATGATGATGATGATGACAATGGCACAGCATTGTGGCTTCTCGCCACCTAATGGAACCCATAAGAAAAGCTCAAATGACTGCGGCAGACTAGTCCTGTCAAGCGTAGTGGCTAGGGAAAATCTCCCTAATCACTAATGCCGTAGGGGGAGGCGTATATCCGGCATGCCCCGAGTGGCTGGTGCGACCACTTACTGGGGCGTAACGGTGTGGTGGATGCAGCCACACCGTTGCACGAGGAGGTTTATTGCTCCTCAGAGGCGGGGTAGGGGTATTTTCCTCCCCAGACTAGGAGTGCCGGCCGCGTATCATCTGCGGCTGGCCAGGACAGGCAGGGATGGGCCGTATGCTTCGGCGCTACCCGAGTCCCTGCAAGCTGTTGCCCACTGGCGACATAGGAGGGTTTAGTAGGTATGGGGCCCCAGGAGGGCATACACGCTAATGTATGCCCTCCCAGTCTGGGAGGTCTGAGTTCCAAAGACCACGTTTTCTCCCTGAAGCGGTGTTAAGGTATAATGCATTCCCCTTTAAAATGAACTATATCTGGCAGCAGACGGTTGTATGCTGATGATGAAAGAAAACCATTCTCCGCTTACATCTGTGTTACAATGACAAAATAATCTAGTAATCTAAACCTAGTTCCCAGCCAAAACAAGGTAATATATTCATAAAACATCCTAGCGAGTAATGCGTTTTATTCCCGCTCACAGGGATGCCGACAGCCAGAAATCCAAGTTTTCAAATAAAATCCCACACTCGTCCGTATAGCCACTTGGAAACTTGTAATAGATGTTGGTACTCCTTAAAACTATCGACATTGTAAAACTGGATGTTTGAACAAAACTTGTTACGTACTTGTATTACGGAGTTCTAGTAGAGTCTGAAATTTTCTTCGGAAGCCATTCGGTGAAAATTTGCATATATTTTGACTGGCCCAGCTGACTAGCGATTAATCGTTTGTTGCCTTTGGAAAAGAAATATCCTACAACCACAAAACTCTTAATGGATGCTAATCACATCCTTTGTGACTGTCAATAGGTATTGATGTGGTGGATGAGTCAGGGTTGACTCTCTGACCTGAAGAAATTTTATTCAGAGTATTATGGTGTGTGGTGGTGGTATCACTCTCAAAAGAGAGATAAAGGATCAATTTTAAACTACAAAAATAGATACATTTCTATTTGGAAAAGACTTTACGTCGCCACTCTGGGCAAGGGGGCTGCCGATCGCAGGGTTTAGCCCTTCATTGCGGTGATGCTGCTGCCCGTCATCGGCCTGTAGAATTAAGACACGCCTTCAACCGTGATGGTTATGCCGCCACCAGTCGGTCGCCAGAGCCTCGTCTGTTATTTGGCAGGATATACCACGGGCAAGTTAGGGTGGCTTGGAGTAAAAAGATGATAGGTCGCTCGCTTACATCCCAGAGAGCGCCTATATGGCATTAAGGTCACCTTTCGTACACTACTTTATTGTTCAATCAAATAAATATACGAGTAGATTGACCGCCATGACCCAACACGTCATATCACATGCACCACTGCACCACAAATTAATAATAACTAAAACACACGAAACACAAAATTTGCCGAGCGTTAATTTGGAGTAGGATCGGAAGTATCCACAATAACCGACCACTAATAATATCATTATCGCCGCAAACTAATATCTAGCCGAACTAATATCAGATGATGGTGCCGCTAAAACAATGCGTGTTGTAAATTAATTTCGCCGCTCAAATATAATTTCGATCGTTGGTAATCGGATAACTGAGATCCGGCGATAAATTACTGTATTCCAATTAAAACGGCCCAGTAGGGGCGGGGCGCGGCAGACGAGCGGTTAGCCGTGACGAAAACGCAGTTAGATCTTATTTGACTAACCCGATGACTCTTTTGGTAGTTTTATTTTTTATTTTGGTAAGTGAACACTTAAGCAAATAGAAACTGCAATACGAGAGTCAAGGTTGCGTTATTCGCCCTCGGTTGTATTCAAAATATATCCATTAGAAAAAGTGGCAGCGGGAAGCTGATTCCAAAAAACCGTTTCACGACGCAGAAAATTGCGCACAAAAGTACTTAACTAAGACTTCCAATTAACAATATGATAAGGTTGAACTCCAGAATGCTTGTTGAACAGGACAAATAATCATATCAATGAATTTTCTCCGGCTGCGTCAGAATGATATCATAACACAAGAGTAGAAAGCTACGATAAAAATGTATTTACCCAATGCTACAGCAACTTCAGCGTCTCGTTTGCTCTTCATCAGGATAGATCTGGCGCAACTGTAACAAAAGGAAAATGAATTTAAATCTTTTTACCACGTGGATAACAAATAAACTCATATCAAATAATTTGATACACATTTTTCTAAGTATACATTTTTTTGACGATTTGCGCAAGTCCAGGATCGAACAAAGTGGCAAACAATTGAAGAGGCCTATTTCCTGCTGTGATCTGCGAAGGATTGATGAAACGAACATAAGCGGCTATTAAACCGCTCCAAATCTCCGCCCGCTCGTCTACACCGAAGCCCATTGGAAGAAATTTTCATACTCTCAACCCTCAACGGCACCCGGCAAATAAATTAACGTTCTTATGGCGTCGACGCTGCCTATTGAATCTATATCGCACGCTGATTTATTGTTTAATCTGCACACGGCAACACGGGTTTTTTTGTTAACCGTACGCGGTTGCGTTGTTTAATCTTAGATTCTTCTTCTTATTTGTATACGGTACCCTACTTTTGTGGATGAATGTGGGATTGAGTGAAGCGTTTGTTTTAAGCTGGGTCCAGATTATGACGAATAGTTTGGTTCTGTCTAACACAGGGGTCGCTGGTTCAATCTCCGCAGTAACACTTGTGTCTAGAACCATACTTGTCCGTATTGGTCTGGGTGTTTGATACGTAGTTATAACATGTACATATTACCAAAAAAAAAATCTGTATTTAAGTAAGTTTATCAGTTACTGTTGTCTAATAGCCATATTTCTAGTTTAGAATTCCTATATAAATGTAAGCGCCTGAATGTCAGGCGCAGTGGTCGCCAATACAAGCCCGAAGGAATTACACGCGTATGATAGCATTATCCTCCAAACCATTTTCAACCGTATTTCTATCAATATTACAAGCTTCGGCTTGTTCCAAACTAGATAGCGCTGGCCCAGCGTGCTCTTTTTAAAAACATACATTTGTCTCTTTCTTCTCGTGTCGAAAACAAAACTACTCGATTTTATATAGAAAATTCTGATTCTCATCTCCACACTCACACCTTTGACACGCATATCATTTCTCACACAGTCCATCCATTCCTTTTTCGGTCTTCCTCTTCCTCTATATCCTTCCACATTCATACTCAATTAAATACTCGTTACATGCCTTTCATCCCCCCTCATAATGTGCCCAAACTATGTTAATCTGCTTCTCCTTAACTTTTCTGTCACTGGCGCTACTTTCAGACTTCCTCTGATATACTTCCAGATATAAGCTATGAGTAAGATATATAAGAGAGGTAGGGCATTGCGAATCTTCGCTCGAACTTAGCCGCCCGTCCGGGGAAGGACCTCCACCCTATAGAATACCGCAGTCAAATGACCTCTTGGTCGTGTTTCTGCCGGTGAGTGAGGGTTTCCGGTGCTCGTGGGGGGTTAGGGTTGGGCCGGCATGCCGGTGACAACTGACAGGTGACTGGCCAGTTGCTTGCCCGTTGTCACAGCGACTTGGGCTTCTCTTTTGCTTTCCATCAGGCGTAGAAAAGCCATTATGTCGAGCCACTATAAAAAAAAAACATTAATATCAATTTTTTTGCCGAAATAAATTCTATCATTCCATTCTAATCTATTCCTTTGCATTTGACCGAACAATAACATAACACCACTAAAATAGCGCTTTGCAAAATTAATTTAACCAACTTCGCACAAATAGCAGTTGAAGAAAATACACAAACCCGCGTCGGGCTAAGTCGGGGGCAAACAGCCGGCTCCAATAGAACTACTAACTCTACGATAAATACACGACGCACTCAGTTTACGGGCTACTTACTAACTGTGGATACGTTTGCTTGCCTAATACCTACCTCTATAATGTTGTGTGAGCCGATGTGATGAGATACCGATAATATAGTATAGAAGAGAGGTAGGGCATAGCGAATCTTCGCTCGAATTGAGCCGCCCGTCCGGGGAAGGACCTGGAGGTCCTTGATTTGGCAGGATGATCTGAGGGGTACGGGCAGGTGAGGCTCCCTTACATCCCCCAATCAGTCAGGAGACTTTTTTTTTATAGTGGCTCGACATAATGGCTTCCCTACGCCTGATGAAAAGCGAAAGAGAAGCCCAAGTCGCTGTGACAACGGGCAAGTAACTGGTCAGTTACTTGTCAGTTGCCACCGCCATGCCGGCCCAACCCTAACCCCCCACGAGATCCGGAAACCCTACTCACCGGCAGAAACACGACCCGGAGGTCATTTGGCTGCGGTATTCTATAGGTTGGAGGTCCTTCCCCGGACGAGCGACTCAATTCGAGCGAAGATTCACTATGCCCTACCTCTCTCATAGACAAACATAGACATATTTTTTTTGAAGTAATAAAAATAATTCGTTGATGACGCAATAACACTTCGTATATATCTAAAGTAGGTACAGAAGTGTAAAGCCAGCCGTGCAATAAATTGAACAAGACCGCTACACCACTGCACCCTCGGCTACAATGTACCGACAACGAACGGCTGCAGCTGCACAAATGACGCCGTCGTGACGTCACACGACCCGACGATAACGGCCCTGTGACGTCACACTTAATAGACGGATAAAGTGACAATGTTGGTTTAATGTGAGCACCGAATTTGGAGGAATTACATATGTAATTCTGGAGTAGTTAGAACTAATGGTAGTCGTTTGTCTTTTATACGGACAAATAGCATTTATAAGCAAGAAAAAATGCGTAAAATCCTATTATGAGGGAAATTAGTCAACACGTAACTTTTTTAGTAGCATGAAGGCTTCTCTATGCCCCCCATACCGATTGAGGCACGAAGGAGAGGTCTAAAGAGGAAAGCAAAAGAGGAGCCTAAGTCGCTGTTGTTAACTAACAACAGTTAGTTACCTATCAGTTGCCCCCGCCAAGCCGACCCGTAAAACAGTGGACATTGTACTCTTGCACACTTCTTTGACAATACTATGATACAAACGCGTTGCTTTTGAGTCGACAGCAAAACATATACATAGACTTCGCTGGCTCGGGCATTTAGAAAGAATGGGGAATGATCGTGCAGTGAAGCGAGCGTACGTGGGACGGCCGAGTGGCACACGGCCGGTGGGCCGTCCCAGGTATCGCTGGGCCGATGAAGTCCAAAAGGATTTGCGTGAGCTCCGTGCGGACAGCTGGCAGGAGGTTGCGCAAGACAGACCTAGGTGGAAGCTCTTATTATTGGAGGCCAAGACTCGGCTTGGGTCACTGCGCTGATTTAGTTAGTTAGTTAGTTTGTGAGACCAAAACACATAAAAAATAGCATCCATAGTTGAGTACATTTACGGCACATCTAATTCACTTGGAGATTAGCCAACTGGGATCTCATTTCAACGATACAAACCCAATCAGGATTACAGTCACAACTTCAGTCAGAATATTTCATTTTAACGAAGCTACATCAAATTCCAAAACTCAATTTAGTGGCATCAATGCTTGGCATTCGGAAGCCACAGCGAATAACTACTGGCACCCATTAAAAGTTTAATTGGTGGCTGTGTGGTTGGCAACCAACCCTTATCTCTATAAGGATAGATAGATAATGGATTAACTTCGGCGAGGATGCGCAAATGTTAGTTTTATAATGGACCTTTTGGTAATCAATTGTGGCTATGGTGATGTGAAACTTGATTAAGTATTGTGGGCGATGTATCTCTGTGTGTTTAGTAGTACGTGGAAGAGGATTGAAGTAGAAAGATGTGAAGTGTGACAGTTTAATAAACTATAAGTACTTAATAACGTTCTTTATATTTATGGTAGTACAACATTTTGGGCTACCTGTTGCTTGACGGAAAGCAAAAGAAAGGCACAAGTTAAGACTAAATCTTTTCGAGATAGTGTTTACCTACAATAAATTTAGATCACTTTTATACGGGATGTAAGGGAGCGACCTATCACCTTTTCGCTCCAAGCCATCCTCACCTGTTCGTGATGCATCCTGCCGAACAACAAACGAGGCTCTGGCAAACCGACTGGTGGCGGTAAAACCATTACAATAGAAGGCATAGCTAAATGCCACAGACCGATGACGGGCAGCAGCGTCACCGGAGCAAGAAGCTACGCCCTGCGATCGCCAACCCGCCGTAGCGATTTTGGGTATATCCTCCAGATGTTTGCCCTGAGTGGCGAACAACTGGAAAGGTCTATGTCCAGCAGTGGACTGCAATAGGCTGATGATGATGACTTTATACGTCTTACCACCATACATTTATAAATTAATTTTATTATTTAGAATATCAATTTTTATTTATATTATGTTTGAAAGCGCATCACGTGAAAATTGCTGCATGGAATAGAATGCGGTTTTTCACAAAATATTACTAGAGATCTATTTTAAAATTTAGATACCATTTTATGGAAGTCCGTTATATTTGAAATCCCATATCCACCCACATTTGACATCCCACATCGACGCCGCTGGTACAGCTAGAGTACTAATAAAAACATTTATATTTATACTCGCACTACTTATAAGTCTTTTGATATTTAAATATAGACGCACAAGTATGATTACCGTAATACTACGCCCAAATACATTAATGCATTGTCTGCGTATTGTGACATCATTATTGACGTATCACAACATATTTTCTCTTCCTCCGAAGGCTGACCTTTGAGTGTAATCAAGCTAATGATGTTATTCGTGGCAGGATTTAGTCGGGATTTCACGTTTCATGCAATATGTATGTATGTATGTATATGTATAATGGGAGAGTGAATTATGTTAATGGTAATTGGATTAGAGGATAGCTAAACAGCTCCCCACCCCCTCCTATACAGAATACTTCGGAAACATATATGTGATTATAATATTAATCAAATGCTTTGTTACTGAGAAACTTTAGTTTATGTTAGAAAATTACATAGCATACTGTACGTTCAGCGAAATACACTTTACTGACTACGGACACTAGATCTATAAATAAATATAAATAATTATCACACAACATCACATACATTGCTCCGATCCCAAAGTAAGTAGCTGAAGCACTTGTGTTATGGGTGTCAGAACAACGAAGGTACCACAAATAAATACTTAAATACAAATATAAACACCCAGACACGGAACAAACACAAGTGTTCATCACACGAATGTTTGTCCCGGGTGGGAATCGAACCTACGACCCTTGGTTCAGAAGGTTCAGAAGGGGTCACTACCAATTGAGCCACCGAGTCAGTCAAATGTAGCCAGATATTTTAAATACGTATCAGACAACATCACCCCGGCGCATTGCTCCGATCCTAAATTAGGTAGCTTTAGGTACCTACGTACCCAGACGCGTTCGGTACCTACATACATATTATGTTTATCACACGAATGTTTATCCCGGGTGGGGATCGGAGTTCCGACCTACGACTCTGGGTTCAGAAGGCAGGCATCGCGGTGACAACCGGAAAATCACAAGTGATTCAATCCAAATGAATTAAGTTCGCCTTTTGTACCAATTTGTGCAATAAAATTTTAATAAATAAAGTGATTGATCTGGTTTCTTGCGCGTTGCGACTTGGACTTTTTTTTCGCTTTCCATTGAGGTTCAAAAAATTCAAAAAATTGGAGCACAATATTATATAATAAAAAATAATCGTAGAAATTAGGTGGGTTTCGAATTTAAATGGGGTAATATGGCTAAAATCCGTTTGAAGAGAGTATTTTAAGCATTAATAAACTTGTTCAAACAAAAAAGTGATAAAAAAGTACTTAGTATTCGTAAGACCACTCCACATTACTACAATAAAATATTTATCAATAAAAAGAAGAAAATGTTTACTAACTTTGGTGAGGACAAGTGACGCAGCTATTTGTATTTTAGTTCTACGTAAGTAGAATTGCGTAGGTGTACAGAATAAATTTCTTGTTTCAGGCCAAGTACACGTTAAAATTATTATCTATCTATACTAATATTATAAAGAAGTAAAGGTTGTATGTTTGTATATTAAGGTAAGTACGCAAGGGATGTAAGGGAGCGACCTATCACCTTTTCGCTCCAAGCCATCCTCACCTGTCCGTGGTGCATCCTACCGAACAACAAACGAGGCTCTGGCAAACCGACTGGTGGCGGTAAAACCATCACGATTGAAGGCGTAGCTAAATACCACAGGCCGTTGACGGGCAGCAACGTCACCGGAGCAAGAAGCTATGCCCTGCGATCGCCAACCCGCCTGCCCAGCGTGGCGATTATGGGTATATCCTCCAGAAGTTTGCCCTAGGTGGCGAACAACTGGAGAGGCCTATGTCCAGCAGTGGACTGCAATAGGCTAATGATGATGATGATGATGTTTGTATATTTGTTAAATTGTAAGGGGCAATCTCGGGATCTACTGAACCGATTTCAAAAATTCTTTCACAAATGGAAAGCCACATTATTGCTGAGTATCATAGGTTATATAATTAAACCCAACGAAGTGGGCACGGGTCATTTAGTTTACAATATTTTGAAGAATCATTTTGAATTAAAATGCATTTGTCAAAATTTCACAGTTCTACAATGAACTTTGCGAACTTTGTTCCGAGTCTGGGTGTTTGTACTTGTGGTACCATCTGTATAATGAAGACCGAAACACAATTGCTGAAGCTATTTACTTTGGGATCGGAGCAATGTTTTTGATGTTGTTATACTTGTTATTTCATCATCATCATCATCAGCCTATTACAGTCCACTGCTGGAGATAGGCCTCTCCAGTTGTTCGCCACTTAGAGCAAACATCTGGAGGATATACCCATAATCGCCACGCTGGGCAGGCGGGTTGGCGATCGCAGGGCGTAGTTTCTTGCTCCGGTGACGCTGCTGCCCGTCACCGGTCTTTAGTATTTAGCTACGCCTTCAATTGTGATGGTTATACCGCCACCAGTCGGTTGCCAGCGCCTCGTTCGTTATGCGGCAGGATGCACCACGGGCAGGTGAGGTGGGCTTGGAGCGAAAAGATGATAGGCCGCTCCCTTACATCCCTTGTTGGGTACCTCTCTTTAATACTTGTTATTTATTTACTCATATTTGTATATCCAGCAGTCAATTCAGCATTGACGACATACCATCAGATGACCTTCAAGTTTATTAGGTATAAAAACATGAACTTGGCCTTCACTCTACCGTGCGTTAAACGCGGCTATTTTTCCACAGCGCGAGTATCGTAGAAAAACAAACATCATTAAGGAAAAGGAAGTCTCTATTAGCTTTTTCCTGTCGCCAGGGAAGCAAATAAATATACTTATACATATATTACTTGTTCACTACATAAATGCTTTATGTATTAATGTTGTATTCGTAGATGAATCGAGGAGCTCGGTGGCGCCGCGGTCTTGTTCGCTTAACAATGATCGCAACGTTGTGCAACCATTGGCGCGGTCATTCCGATGATGGGTGACCATAATTTGACACCGATTACCTCCGTGCTTCGGAAGGCACGTTAAGCTATTGGTCCCGGGATCTTTACCAACTCAGATAGCAGTCGTTACATCATATCAGAGATGATGATAACTCTGACGCCTAAACTGGGAATGGGTATAGCTTACCCTAAGTGTTTATTTATTTATTTATTTAATAGGTTTACCAGCGTTTGTATACACTAAAGCTATACTATACTAGTAACATGTTATCTTATTAACTAAGTGTAACAATCTTTAAAGGTAAACACCGCATGCATATAAAGACAGATAATATAGTCACATTATTCTTTAAAATAGGTAGGTATACAAAACAAAAAAAAAAAACAAAAAGATCAAACACACAAAAAAAAAAAGATGAAACATATATTATTGTGTTTACCAAGCTAGTATTCAAAGCCAGGTCTGGCTCAAAATATACCTAAGCTTGGCAAATGAGTCGGCGTGTGTTGCGGAGGTCTGATGGCAGTCGCTCTGTGTAAAAGCTTAGCCCTCGCCAAATCTTTCAGTTTGGGAAGCCGACCCTGAGACAATCGGGAAAAAGGCTAGGATGATGATGGTTGTATTCGTAGATGATATTAATGTTTTTTGGGTTTTATATTCGGTTTACCAAAATACCACTAAACCTAAGTAAATACATATATATGTTACGGCAAGTACCCGAAGTAAGCCTACGTTTATTTTTAACCTGTTAAGACTAGTAGCCAATCCATATTAGGTAAAATTATACTCCGTTTCTTTTCGCATTAGAAATTTGGAAATCAAAGATGCAGTGAGTCCCATTCACCACGTTTACTCTCCCCGTAGTAACGTGAAGGAGCCTTATGCATTCCCCCCTTAAAAAAATGAATACTTGGTAGTCATAGATAACATCATTTCAAGAGCAAAGAATTTTTCATGACGTCTTCAGCCAAGTTCCGTGTTCTTAACCTGTAATAGCCTCGCGTTAATATGGATGGGTCGATGACCTTCACTGTAAACGACCTTTAAAGCAGAGTTTTGTTGTTGTATTAGGTCAGAGGTTCCCAACATTTAGGTGATGAGTGGCCACTTGTCCAAATGTCGGTCTTTTCAATTGTTTTGTAATATAACCTGCCTTTAAACATAACCTGCAAACGTACTCTGCTGAACCTATACCTCCTCAATGGCAATTGTCGTTTGGGGGGATGTGCCTTAATCACCACGCTTGGCAGGAGGGTTGGGGACCGCGGTAGGTTTTATTTGTACCCAGGTAAACGCTGCTGCTCTTTTCCTAATATTCCCTTAGTCGTCTTCGCGACACCTACAGAATAAAATGAGGTGATCCTATTCTAAGCCCGGAAACTACACAAATTTAAGAGAGGTAGGGCATAGCGAATCTTCGCTCGAATTGAGCTGCCCGTCCGGGGAAGGACCTCCACCCTCTAGAATACCGCAGCCAAATGACCTCCGGGTCGTGTTTCTGCTGGTGAGTAGGGTTTCCGGAGCGCATGGGGGTTTAGGGTTGGGCCGGCATGGCAGTGGCAACTGACAGGTAACTAACAAGTGTCTCAGTTTCCATCAGGCGAAGGGAAACCATTATGTCGAGCTACTATAAAAAAAAACTTTTTTTGTAAATAAATACTTAGATGTCCCTATATAGCAAACACCTCGACCAATATGTACATACAGATATGTTCACGCACACTAATGTGGGGATCTAATGGGTAGTAAAAGCTGCCCCTGGTTGCAACTGGTCGAGAAGTTTGAGAACCACTGTATTAGATTATGAAGCACGAGTAATTTCTCCAACTGGCTTTAACTCGATTTGTCAGTAATCTTACAAGCGGAACATTTATGAGCTTGGTGATTCTGCGACGGTTTGAGTGTTTATATAACGGGGAACTTCTAAATTGACTTCACTGAGTAATGTTTTTGTAGCGGACTCTTAAAAAATATTTCAAACAATCTGCGCCCGCGACTTTGTCCGCGTGGAGTAGTGTTCTTAGTGTTAGGTGTCAGTGTCAACGGATATGGCATTATACGCTTTGATGTCTTGGCCTTACCTTTTCTTCTTTTTTCTGTGACAGTGACAACCCACACCACTACCCTGATATGGATTGCGGCATAACAGTATAAAAGGCCGATCCCAGAGACACAAGCAGTTCGACCGTAGTGATGAACAGACGTCCTAAAAATGCTGCCCGCGTAATTGTGTAAAAGTACCAATGTATAATGTGAATGTGAGTTAGTGAAGTGAAACAAGTAAATAAATGAAGTTACTGTGATCGAGTTGGTTTCAATCCCTACATTAGGTAGCATTTTTAATTTATCAAAATCCTTTTTATGGGGCATCATGCCTACGTCATAATAGCTTTATGGATGCAAAACCTAAGCCTGATCGGTTTAAAACCGACAAAGTTTCATTTAAACTTTCTTCCTCTATTTTATCTCCTTAGAAGTAGAATTGACCAAAATCCATTCTTGGCGGATGCCTACGTCATAATATTTACCTGCATGCCAAATTTCAGCCCGATTCGTCCAGTGGTTTGGCTGTGCGTTGATAGATCACTATGTCAATCAGTCAACTTTGAGTTAGGTAGGTATATAATATTTAGATTCACTGTTTTTTTAGAGCTTCTATTCACATTTTAGGAGAGGTAGGGCATAGCGAATCTTCGCTCGTATTGAGCTGCCCGTCCGGGGAAGGACCACCCTATAGAATATTAATTATTCATTTATTTAAAACTTTATTGCACAAAATGGTACAAAAGGCGAACTTAATGCTAGGAGCATTCTCTACCAGTTAACCTTAGGATCATGCAGAGAGCAAATGTGTGTGCGGTGAGTGTAAAAAGAAACACTGTGAAAGATAATACCTAATTTATAGTCAATAAACTAATACCGCAGCCAAATGACCTCCGGGTCATGTTTCTGCTGGTGAATAGGGTCTCCGGAGCTCGTGAGAGGCTAGGGTTGGGCCGGCATTGATAGTAGGCTCCGGTATCAGATCCTTCCTAGGGAAATGTTGGAATGCGTCCCAAGATTTTCGCCATTCTTGTAGGAGATCATAGTCCATGTGCAGGGCTACTAACTAAGTCATTGATATGAAAACCTAATAAACGAGTTTTGGCCTGACATGAGAACCAAAGCCGGGACTTCAGCTATGCGGCAATTACTCCCAATATACCAACGAGACATAGATTATTTCAGATACGCAATACTGAAACTGCGCAAAAAAAAGTCGTAGGCAAAAGTATTTTTCCTAATAAATTAGAAAGAATTTAATAAGCGATTTTATTAGCTACGTCGTAAATTGATCTAAGATCAGAATTATAATGAAATTTTCTAAGCCGAAAAGGTCACAGGTCATTTCTCATCTAGAAAAATATCCTACAGTTCCCGAAATGTACAATTTCATAGAAATCGTTTTCTACAAAATGTGCTTGGAAAAATTATCTCAAGGGCTGTAGAAGCCCCTTGAGATAATTTTGCTGAATGAAAGAAGACCATCCGTTGTACGTGTTTTCTGGACCACCCCATCTCATTCCGAAGGTGTCAAGCAAGAAGGATAACAAGCGGCCGGCACTCCTGGTCCGGGGTAGGTAATAGGGGTATTACCTACCCCGGACCAGGACTGCCGGCTTCCGGGGAACGTCGAACATTCTATCGTCCTAGTTTAAGGTAAACTCAAGCTCCTTGAATGAGAAAAATAAGTTATTTCTACTTATTCAGTTATAATAAAATAATAATATCATTTTAATAGCGCTCTGGATAATATTAATGCCTACCAATGTTCAAATTATTTCAATCGAAATGGAGAGAAATTATGTCTGAATTATTAATTGAATCAGTCAGTACAGTTCCTTTGAAGCGACTTAGTCGGCGCCCCATAATGTCTGAAAGACAAAAGGCTCCAAACTATGGCGTGAGATGAATGAGTAGGCACCTAATGCTTGTAATTCAATCAGTTTATATTTAAATTGAAGTATTTTTAGGAAATCCAAGCATCTGTTACCTTATTTGAACTTTACTCGAACATGTATACCATATCAAAAGTTGATAACCACATTAATTTACATCACAGGCTCGGTGGCTCATTTGATAGTGCCCTCTGAGCCAAGGGTCGTGGGTTCGATTCCCGCACAGTACAAACATTTGTGTTCATAAACATGTCTGTTTGTATTGGTCTGGGTGTTTTCTATGTATAATATGTATTTATTTACAAAAAAAGTATCTAAGTAAGTTTATCAGTTGTCTAGTACCCATAGTACAAGCTTCGGCTTAGTTTGGGGCTAGGTAGCGCTGTGTGGCCCAGCGTGGCATGTCTTGGGTTATTATTATTAATTTAGATTTTCAAAACGTCTCTACATCTGATTACACCTAAATTTCTTAACATGGCAAACTCCTGAATTGAATAGAGTAAATGGCCATCACTTTTCAAAAGTCGCTACATGAAATTATTGTCAAGGAACACCTTTATCTATTAGTTAAAAGAATATAAATATTCTGCTATAGAATTTTATCAATATGATTAACATAAAAGCTTTTTAAGGAAGTAATATTATTTATAAACTCGATTGAAGGTAAGGGTTTTATTACCAGTTTTCCCAAGATGTTATTCTTTCGTAAAATCAACTTCCGATTTATATTCGTCCGTTCTATGAAAATATTCTATAAAAGCTAAAACTTAAACACCACATTGAATACAATAGAATAGATTTTCAAAAGATCAAATTCCATACCCCGCAATAAAATTTACCAAACGTTGTGGATTCGTAGTAGAAACTCGTAACACGCTAGTCAGATCTCGTAGCACATGTCACCGCCGCTACGTATATTGTAGCACAGCTCTCTCGCGCTACGAATATCATGGACGGTTCGCTCCACGCGTAGCGAGTTGGACGTCGCTACGGCGATGATTTATCGCTTGTAATATAGTTACTAACTCAATATGAACTCGGGGTAAAAAGATCAATCGATTACGTTGTTGCCCACGGAGTTTAGGTAAGTAACGGTGAAGTTACCAATTGTGTTTTATGTACTTTCATTTAGTTATTGTTATTTTGCTGAGCAAGTGTTTATGTTACTTATATTTTTTCACTATTTCTTATTACCTAAACGAACGTCTTAACTCATGACTGTTTTTATTGCAGAACGTAGTAGAAAGTTACGCAACGGATATTAGTTTGGTCATATACATATGTAACTAACTACCCTTTTTATGTTTGTACTTAGTATCTTACAGTCTTATTAAGTTCCGTGGTGCATCCTGCTGAACAACAAACGAGGCTCTGGCAAACCGACTGATAGCGGTATAACCATCACGATAGAAGGCGTAGCTAAATATAATAGACCGATGACGGGCAGCAGCGTCACCGGAGCAAGAAGCTACGCCCTGCGATCGCCAACCCGCCTGCCCATCGTGGCGATTATGGGTATATCCTCCAGATGTTTGCCCTAAGTGGCGAACAACTGGAGAGGCCTATGTCCAGCAGTGGACTGCAATAGGCTGATGATGATGATGAAGTCTTATTAAGTTGAAAAAAAAAAACCTTTTGTTTCGCTTTCACACAAAAACGTCTTATTTTCTGGTCCTATGGCCCATTTTATACATAGCCCTGCCTTCTGAACCAAGAGTCGTGGGTTTGATTTCCACCCAGGCCAAATAAACATGTGATGAACATTTATGTTTGCAAGTCAATATTGTATTTAAGTTTATATTTGTATCATCTTTGTTGATTCCGATTTCAACAGCAACTTGTGTAGTTTAAGCTTGTTACTTTGGGATTGGGTCCAATAAGATGTTGTCTGATATTAATGTTTCTGGAAGTTGTCTGTAAGAGATCGCTTTCGGCGATAAGATCGCCTACATTGTAGGTACTACTAAATATCTGTATGAACCTCTTTCCTGTACATGTTTCATTTTGGTGCAATAAAGAGTTTCTATCTATTTATCCTTAATATTTACTAATCCACTCAGCCACTGCTTAATCCCCCACCAAATGCACAGCCACGTCACACCCCTTTATTAATAGCAGCACATCCCATCACGCTTGAAACAGCCATATCTCACGCCTCCACCCCCATTCATAACAGCAAATACACTTTGTTTCGACACCCGAATTAACTAACGTCGCAAAATTAACCGACAGTTATTATCAAAGTTGCGTTATCTGACGGCTATTACTGGCCGATAATCTGCCGGCTAATAGTCGGCACAAAGACATGAGTTATACGCCGTACGTTCGACAAATTGGTTCGGCCGGGCGACAATTTGATGGCAATTTGCCGTTATTACAGTGCCGTCTTGTGTTGTCGTAAATTTGAGGATCGGTGTGCCGCAAACGACGAGCGGGTTGCTGTTACTGTTTTGTTTTAATAAAATAACCTAAAATATAGTACTAGGCCCATAGCTTTATCTGGTCCTAAACTAAGCCGAAGCTTGTACTATGGGTACTAGACTGAATTTTTGCTTCCGAATTCAGCCGCCCTTCCGAGGAAGGACCTCCACCCTATAGAATGCCGCACCGAAATGACCTCCAAGTCATGTTTTTGCCGGTGAGCAGGGTTTCCTGAGCCCGTGGGGTTAGGGTTGGGCCGACGTGGTGGCAACTGACAGGTAACTGACCGGTTACTTGCTCGCTGTGACTTGGACTTCTCTTTCGGTTTCCATCAGGCGTAGGGAAGCCATTATGTCGACCTACTATATGATCATCCTAGCCTTTTTCCCGATTGTCTCAGGGTCGGCTTCCCAAACTGAGAGATTTGTTGAGGGCTAAGCTTTTTACACAGAGGGACTGCCATCAGACCTCTGCAACACTTAGGGTAAGCTATACCCATTCCCAGTTAGGAGTTATCATCATCTCTGATATGATGTGACGACTGCTATCTGAGTTGGTAAAGATAGCACCCGGGACCAACAGCTTAACGTGCCTTCCGAAGCACGGAGGAAATCGGTGTCAAATTTTGGTCACCCATCATCGGATTGACCGCGCCAATGGTTGCACAACGTTGCGATCATTGTTAAGCGTACTAGACCGCAGCGCCACCGAGCTCCTCGACCTACTATATAAAAAACATAATTACAAAATCGCTTGATGCAATCCCCTTGCGCCGCTCCCTGCGCCATCGGACAGGGCCGTATCTAGTAGTTATAGTCACAATAAACCGTTGTTTTCATACATCCGCCCATTAGCGGCTTCGATGCTCGGTTTTCGCTTAACTTAATTGTTAGTGAGTGCTTCGTAATATACTTAGACTAGATTTTGAGTGACTAATGTAATTAGCATCAGGTTTGTTATTGTTGGATATCATCTTTAGAAAAAAAATGTGTTTATAACGAAAAATATGACCAGTAGTTTGAGTAGTCTCGCTTCTTAATGGTCGTGAGGTCTAAATGTTAGGGACACACTAGGGAAAACCTATCGCGACTGTCGCCCTCACCCGGTCCAGTGCTGGACATAGGCCTCACCAGTTGTTCGCCACCTAGGGCAAACATCTGGAGGATATACCCACAATCGCCACGCTGGGCAAGCGGGTTGGCGATCGCAGGGTGTAGCTTCTCGCTCCGGTGACGCTGCTGCCCGTCATCGGCCTGTGATATTTAGCTACGCTTTCTATCGTGATGGTTATACCACCATCAGTCGGTTTGCCAGAGCCTCGTTTGTTGTTCGGCAAGATGCACCACGGGCAGGTGAGGATGGCTTGGAGCGAAAAGGTGATAGGTCGCCCCCTTACATCCCCACAATATATTCATAGGCCAGTATAATATCAGCGATTGTCCCAGATTAGCAGCACTACGTCATATCAAAAACTGTTTTACGTAATCATACATTTGTGCTCTCGTGCATAATGCCCTATTCATAGAGATAGCCGGACATTGAGATATTACGTCCGATTATTTAAACAGATAGCTGGGATTCATGTTAGTGTTGTTTAACGATAATTATTATTAAGCGTCAGTCGAGGTGAACAGTCGGAGTCTATGTCCAGCTGCGGACTGCGAAAGGCTTATGACGAAACGTCAGGTTTATGTCAAGTTTATAAGAGCTTTTATTATTTGGAGGATGGTTAAACAAGAAGCATGGTCGATCTACTTTATTGCTTTCTTTTATCTTTTTTATTTATTTAAGTCTAAGAAAGCATTTAGCTACAATCACACCTGATGTTAAGTGATGATGCGGTCATGGAGCATGCTTAATTAGATAAAGCCCATTAACGCCTTAAAAACTTCCAAGTTGTAACGCTCAGGAAAGACGTCAGCTGGCAGAGAACTCGATATTTTAGCCGTTCGCGGCAAGAAGAAAATCGCAAATATTTTTGTACAGGTAGAAGGTATATCGACTACATAGTTTTTGTCTCTCATCTCTGCCTCCCCTGCTCAAACATGACGGGACGCTTGCTCATCATATGGTATTAAGTGCATTTTGATGTTAATTTGTGTTCTAAACTTCAGAGATGTGATAAAGTTATAGAATAAATGGAATAAATCGTCTTCGATCGTGCATTGGATGTTCTGTGACTTGTCGCGTGCATAATTTGATTTTCTCTATTTTCCGTCATGTTGTGACGCAGCGGATTTATCGTTGCCAAAACCCTGAAATGCTGGCACGTTTACGAATTTATAAAGATATTGATATGTCGGTAGTACCTTACCTAGACTTATTTCGCACAAGAAACCACTTAGCCATTTAGCGTCAAAAAACATGAATGTTTATCACAGGTGGGATTCGGACCCATTCGGATTGGAAGTCACAAGCGAACACTGGCCACCAAGTCATTCAAATTGGATTATGCATGCATTTCTTTTTGTTGATATTTTAGAATATGTTGAATTAATTTTAGAAAAGAAGATTTGAAATTAAAAAATTTCAAAAAAAAAAACACTTACATGGTCTGCTAAGCAACCTGTACCGACCTGAAAATAATTAAACACAATAATTATTGAACGAGCCATAAATGAAATAAAACAAATCAGATGTTTAATTTTGTTTAGCAACACAAAGTATGAGCTTAAATATTCACAAACACTTTACCAGGTAAAGCGAAGTTAAAATTCACGATTTCGCGGTTAAAATTTCGTGACAAGACCTTAATTATTTAAGCGTTAATTCAAACAATTTAACCCTTTTCAAATTGCGAGCTACAGAAAATATCCTACCTTACCCGCAAAATAGGTAAACAAGTGTTTTACAATATTATGACTTTGAAATGGGTATAAATACGTCCAGTTATATGTTCATCCGATGTTGTATGGTGCCCATACAATATTTATAGGAACATGAAAGTCTGGATGGTTGTGACGCGGTTTTTAATCTGATTTTAGTCGCCTTGGCATAGATATTACAACATAGTGAATCTTCGCTGGAATTGAGCTTCCCGTCCGGGGAAGGACCTCCACCCTATAGAATACCGCAGCCAAATGACCTCCGGGTCGTGTTGGTGAGTAGGGTCTCCGGAGCTCGTGTGGTGTTGGGCCGGCATGGCAGTGGCAACTGACAGTTAACTAACCAGTTACTTGCCAGTTGTCACAGCGACTTGGCCCTCTCTTTCGCTTTCCATAAAAAAATATAATCATTTACGCATTCCATCCATAGTTGACTGGCTCTGTGGCTCAATTGGTAGTGACCCCTGCCGTCTGAACCAAGGGTCGTGGGTTCGATTCCCACCCGGATAAACATTCGTGTGATAAGTATTCATCTCAGTGTTGTTCCGTGTCTGGGTGTTTATATTTGTATTTAAGTATTTATTTGTGGTACCTTCGTTGTTCTGATACCCATAACACGAGTGCTTAAGCTACTTACTTTGGATCAGAGCAATGTATTTGATGTTGTCTGATGTTTATTTATTCATTAGTTTCTTCGGGTGGCCTCGCCCTTTCCACCCATTCACACTCATCTTCATACAATATACTCATAGTAATATCTATTAGTACAAAATGACACTCGTAAATGCATATTTGCAACAACAAGTTTACAAGCTGCAATATCCAGCCTAAGCTACTATCAAGTGCAATATCCCGGAGATATTATTTTAATATCAGCCCTGGACCGGCGCAATCTAGCTAAATGTCGCTTTGAAGAGCTTCACTTGGGGGAGGGGGCAGTGTATAGCAGAGCGTTAGTACATGATAGTGCTTAAGATAAAGTTTTGTAAGCGGGTATGGTTATCGTGAGATGTTAGTGCTCCATAGCATCGATTAAACAAAGAATTAGTTATTTATTTATATCGGCTGTGGGCGTTTTATGTCCCGATTGAAGGCGTAGCTAAATATCACAGATAGATGACGGGCAGCAGCGTCATGGGAGCTAGAAGCTACGACCTGCGATCGCCAACCCACCTGCCCAGTGTGGCTATGGGTTTACACTTCAAGTGTTTGCCCTAAGTGGTGAAGAACTGGAGAGGCCTATGTCCAGCAGTGGACTGCAATAGGCTGATGATGATGATGACCTTCACAGATCTGACTTTTTAATCACCAGGACAAATTGGTGAAAATGAACATCATTATCATCATCAGCCTATTACAGTCCACTGCTGGACATACGCCTCTCCAGTTCTTCACCACTTAGGGCAAACATCTGAGGATATACCCTTAATCGCCACGCTGGGCAGGCGGGTTGGCGATCGCAGGGGCGTAGCTTCTTGCTCCGGTGACGCTGCTGCCCGTCACCAGTCTTTAGTATTTAGCTACGCCTTCAATTGTGATGGTTATACCGCCACCAGTCGGTTGCCAGCGCCTCGTTTGTTATTCGGCAGGATGCACCACGGGCAGGTGAGGTTGGCTTGGAGCGAAAAGATGATGGGCCGCTCCCTTACATCCGAAAATGAACATAAGACTACAAATGACCACTGGACCCGCACATTAAATAAGGGAGCAATTATATTAGTTTCTAATTGTTTAAGCAATTATAAGCAATTTCTAGTGGGTCCGGAAGGTAGTGGCCCCGAATCTGTCCAACTATTTAATTAAGCTCCGTCACTGGTGCCGGCATCAGACGGGGATCGAACCTAGGCCCTGTCGTCGGTCCCGCCGCCGACAAGATAAATAGCGAAATACTGACAGACGTAAATAATTAGTTTTGGTCGAAATTGGATAGATTTTAATTTAATTTCGTTGAGGTTATCCAATTGGAAGTTAATTTTTTTAATTACTTTCAATTTTGATGATTTTGTGAGTGGGTAATGAAATCTGAATTGGTTGGAATCTGACTGTTTCATTTGATAATTATTAAATACTAGCTTTCATATCAAAGTTTTTATTGTAGCTTGGCTGATAGAGGGAAAAAATAACGAAGAGATCATTTCGAAAGTTATTTTTATGATACAGGGGGCAAACGGGTCTGAAGCTCACCTGATGATAAGTGATCAGTTCATAGACACCGCAATACCAAAGGAGTCACGGCCCTTAAAAGAATATTGGGCTCGCTTTTTGAAGACCTCTAACTCATTTACTGCTCTGACAGGCTCGGTGGCTCATTTGGTAGTGACCTCTGCCCTCTGAGCCAAGGGTCGTGGGTTCGATTCCCGCACAGTACAAACATTTGTGTTCATGAGTATGTCTATTTGTATTGGTCTGGTGTTTTCTATGTAAAATATGTATTTATTTACAAAAAAAAAATCTAAGTAAGTTTATCAGTTGTCTAGTACCCATAGTACAAGCTTCGGCTTAGTTTGGGGCTAGGGGCGCTTTGTGGCCCAGCGTGACATGTCTTGGGTTATTTATTATTTAGAAAATCGCTGCCGGAAGCTAAGTCCAAGGAATCGTTATACAAATTATTCAAAAAAAATTCAAAATTCAAAATTCAAAATTTCTTTATTGTTTCTAGTTAGACATTATTACAGGGGTTGAGTTTCTCCTTTTAAGTTAATGGAAACCTGTGTTAGGAGAAACCCGCTTCTACGTTAGTACATTATTTCATAAAAACCAAAACAAACTAATAACATTAGAATATAAAATATTTTTAAGAAATTAATTTTATTAATTTATTTGTTTTAAAATCTTAATAAATTGAATGACATTAATTGTTATAATTGATATGAATAAATAGGTACATTAATTAATTGGTCAGCATGTAGGTATGTGTGATGTTGTGTGTGTGTGTGTGTGTGTGTGAGAGAGAGAGAGAGTGTGTATGGTGTGTGTTTTGTGTGTGTATGAGTGTGTCTAAATGTGTTTTTTTTTTTTTTCAAACTAGTAAATTCTCTGTTTCATCATAATTTAGTTCTTTTAGCCAGTTAGTGATAGTTATTTTACACTTTTTAATGACATGGTGTAAATATCTTTTATTCTATTTACCCTATTATATAATATTGCAGATTTATCAAATATTGCTGTTTTGCAAACATTGTCCTTACAGTAGGTTGTTTATGGACTGACCACTGGTTTCGTTTTTTAAGTATAGCAGGGTCAATAGAAGTATGTTTGTGAATTTTTAAGATACATTGCAATATGTATAGCTGTCTGACAGTCAACACATCCGCTTCACAGTAAAGGTTGAATGTGCTATACATCCTTTTCTTTTTCAACATAACTTTTAAGATTCCTCTTTGTGCTCGTTCTAAACTAATAACTCTGGTTTTACAGGTACCCCCCCAAATTGTGATACAATATAGTAAAATAGACTGGACTAGAGTTATGTATATATATGTTAAAAGGGTTTTATCTGTGATATTTCTAAGGTGTTTGAATATCCAAGATAGTTTTCTGACTCGTTTTGCTACTACATTAAGATGGGAATACCAAGATAAATTTTTATCAGAGTCACGCCTAAATATTTAGTAGTCGAGACTCTTTCAATCTTCTGGCACGTGCATATATCTTTATTTTCAGTGTCGCACGTGTGAGCTGTTATTGTAAGTTCACTTGTGGGCTGCATGGAATCTCTAACAGAAAATGTAATGTAATTTGTTTTGTTCATATTTAAAGTTAGCAAATTTACGTTCAACCATTTTACAACCCTATGTAATCCTCTCTCAGATCTAGAAAATACCAACGGCCAGTTCTTGTCTTCAAAAAGTAGAGCAGTATCATCTGCGTAGGAGATAATTCTTCGTTATCCAATTTTAGATTTGTCAGATCATTTATGAATATCAGAAATAAAGTCGGCCCGAGAACGCTGCCCTGTGGTACGCCATAATTGCTCGTCAAAATATCATTACTAACGATGTTTCTGTCCAATTTAACGCGTTGAGTGCGACCGGTGAGATAACTGGTAAGGAGATTAAGAAACGACCCCCTAATTCCCATCTTTTCGGCTTTGCGGAGTAGTAGAGGAACAGAAACGGCATCAAAGGCTTTCCTCAGGTCAAGAAAGATACACAGCGCTTTCTTCTTTTCATCGATGTGTTGAGTTATATGATTAGTAAGATCCAAAATAGCATCTTCTGTACTTAGTCCTTGGCGAAAGCCATATTGACGATCAGAGATTATTTTAAATTTGTTTAAATATTCAATAAGACGATTATTCAACAGCTTTTCAATTATTTTTGAGATGACTGGTAGCACCGATATAGGCCTGTAGTTGTTGATGTCGTCTCTGTCCCCAGACTTAAATACAGGGTGTATTATTGACCGTTTCAAAAGTTCAGGGAAAATCCCATGCTGAAATATTAAAACACCAAGATGAGTAATAATAGGAACCAGTTCAGTTTTTGCCATTTTTATGAATGCCGTGGGAATGTCATCCCAGCCAGCCGCCGATTCTGATTTAAGATTCGACACTATACAATTAACTTCGGAGACGTCCGGTTCAATGATCCCAATCGAGTTTGTGGATGAGGGAAGAGAGTCAAGATACTCATTCACCGATCGGTCATCGACTTTAATTTTGTCCGCCAAAGACTTCCCCACGCTATTAAAATGTTTATTGATATGATTTGCAGACTGAACTGGCTCTTCTTTCAGATTAATTAGGTCGTTATTTTGAGTTTTAGGTTTATTTAGGTTAGTTATATTTTTTAGACAATTCCATAAGGTTTTATTGTTTGATTTGGCTTTATTTAATATATCCATTTCATATTTAATTTTAAGCTTTTTAATTAAATTGTTACAATAATTTCTATATCTATTATTATTGCAATGTGTCATGGGAGCTCGTAACGATTGTCGCAGTTTAGAACAAGTCCTAAGTCCCTTTGACTCTATAAGTGCAGACTTTGACTGTGCAGAGTTTGACAGACTTTGAAGTGAATTACAACGACACGCCAACCACAAACCAAACAGATACTGTACCTAAAATAATCCCAAACGAACAAAAGCACAAACCGTCAATTCTTAATCCAAAAGCCAACTCCTAAATTAGTCAAAGCCCCGACTCGGCCGAACGGAAGATAGTGAACTTCGATATTATTCAAAATCCATTCGAAATTTGTCACTAATCTAACTTTTAATGGGTCCTACCCTCGTCACGATCCACGTCTGCACTGTTTTGGGCGAACGTCAATAGCCAGGATAATCTTGCCGGCTATTTATTCTAACGGAACACGCTAGAAGTTTCGCCGCGCCGGTTCCCTATTTGTTTGTTCCGTAATTGTGAATAGTTCCATTTCGTATCGAGTTTTGAAATGTTTTGTGAAATTTCGAAATTCGGCCCGTTTACGTTTCGTTCGTTTCCATTTGAAATTATGTTATTAGATTGAAGAGTTTTGGCTGTTTTTAATATCGTGCGGATGTAAGGGGCGACCTTTCATCTTTTTGCCCCATCTGCCCGTGGCACATTATCATGAATAACAACTGAGGCTCTAGTAACGGACTGGTGGCGATATAACCATCACGATTGAAGGCGTAGCTAAATACCACAGGCTGATGACAGGCAGCAGCGTCAGCGGAGCTGGAAGCTACTTCCCTGCTATTGTCAACTAGTATTGCGATTATGGATAAATTCTCTAGATATTTTCTGAATATGGCGAACAAATGGAAAGACATTCAAATTAATTGGCCGGGGCTTAGGAATGCAGCTATCTTCCGTAAAGAAAGAGGAAGGAAAACCTTACACAATTACTACTTCACTACCTACATAGTATAAAACAAAGTCGCTTTTCATGTCAGTCCCTATGTATGCATGGATCTTTAAAACTACGCAACGGATTTTGATCCAGTTTGTTTAATAGATAGAGTAAGGGGGAAGGGCAGGTCGCTAGTTCTTTATATTCTAAGTGAAACTGATACAGGCAGTGCCTAAACTCCTTGTACACGTTCCCTTCATCGTTCCAAAATCAATATCAGTCCCCAAAACCGGAATCATTCGCGCTGTTTACGCAGTCATCGGAACGCGTCGTAATCACCGAACTTGGCCAATAAAGCCGCGAACAGCCACCGCGCCGTTACGGCCTGAGGAACGATACAAGTTTTATTAAAAAACCAAACAATTGCCCCCGAGGGCGACACAGGATTTGCGAACGGCAACTCGAAGCGGTTGTTTTGGAAGTTCACGAGATTCAAATTGGGGCCTGGGATAAGCTTCAAATGGTGGTTAGGTACTGCTGAACAGACGATTTGTTGAAGGACCAACGTTTACAACTGGCGGTGTCCTATACACGATGTCCCTTAATGCTAGAGTGATTGTTGTGGGTTTACAATAGGATCACCTCGTGGTCTTATTATATACCATCCCATGGGTGTCGTCGTTCAAAACGACTGAGGGAATTCACCGGCAGAAACACTGCTCTGAGGTCTTACTTGGTACACATAAATACACATTACAGAGCTTTATCAACAGAGTCTTAACATTACAAAATTAGTGTACCAAAATAGTCTCCGCTCAGTATAAAGATGCTCGTCCGTCGGTGCAGATCCTCTATTAAAAATATGTTTTTAAAAAAAAACAATGTGGTAATATTTCGTTGTTCTGATACCCATAACACAAGTGCTTAAGCTACTTACTTTGGGATCGGAGGAATGTATGTTTTTTTTTTTTTTTTTTTATTGCTATTGGTGGCAGACGAGCAAGTGGCCCATCTGATGTTAAATGGTTACCGCCGCTCATAGACTCTGCAATGCCAGGGGCACAGCTTAGCCGCTGCCTACCGTGAGGAAAGAGTTCTCTTTAGACCACGTTTGAAGAAGGACAAGTCGTAGCGATCAGGAAACACCGCGGCTGGGAGCTCATTCCAGAGCTTACAGGTGCGCGGAAAGAACGAACGTTGGAAACGAACAGTTCTGGTTGGAAAAGTTTCCAAATGGTATGTATGGACCCTGCCGCGGCGTCGAGTAGTGCGGTGTTAAAATGGTGACACTGGCATAATTTGAAACAGCTCCTCATAGCACTCTCCGTGAAAGAGTCTGTAGAAGACGCAAAGGGAGCCAAAGTCTCTACGCAGGGCCAACGTCTCCAAGTTGTTAGTGAGATCAGGATCACCGACAATCCGCACAGCTCGTCGTTGGAGGGCGTCAAATGGGTCAAGCTGGTGATGTGATGTTGTCTGATATTTATTTATTTACCACATTGTACCACCATGTTCTCTGTAATATTTTCTCTGTACATATTTGTATTTTATCCAATAAAGAATCATCAAACCCCACAAAAAGATCTACCTATCTATTCACGCATTCAAACCTCAAAGTTCCCCAAGCCGTAGTATCTGAGCCACAAAAAATGTCCACCATCGGCTGTGAGGTGAAGTTTCTAATTGCCTCAGTTCCTAACTCCGAACTCGAGACTCCCCAAAAGGCTCTAGAGATTAAAGTTACCCTTTTCTGACGGATTCATTTCATTCCGCAAATAACCTGGAATGCTTTATTTTTTGTCTCCGAGAAGTATGCGCGACGGCGGTTTTTGTGTTGTGTAATAATGTCTCTTTTACTTACTTTTTATATTTGTATTCTAAGGCATGAGCAGGGTTGTAAGCCTGATATTAAATGGCAGCTGTTTAAAAAATTATCTAAGTAAGTTTATCAGTTGTCTAGTACCCATAGTACAAGCTTCGGCTTAGTTTGGGGCTAGATGACGCTGTGTGGCCCAGCGTGGCATGTCTTGGGTTATTTATTTATTTATAACGTCATCAGCCTATAGCAGTCCACTGCTGGACTAGAAACATCTGGAGGATATACCCATAATCGCCACGCCGGGCAGGTGGGCTGGCGATCACAGGGCATAGCGTCCGCTCCGGTGACGCTGCTGCCCGTCATCGGCCTGTGGTATTTAGCTACGCCTTCTATCGTGATGATTTTACCGCCACCAGTCGGTTTGCCAGAGCCTCGTTTGTTGTTCGGCAGAATGCACCACAGGCAGGTGAGGATGGCTTGGAGCGAAAAGGTGATAGGTCGCTCCCTTACATCCCCAAGGGATGTATTACTAGTACAAAATCGCCATCGCTTCCTCCTCCCATCCGCTCCTGCTGTAGTAAAATCTTAAGACCCGCCTAATTCCGGCAAAGGTAAATAATATTTTTCCTCAAACCCACTCGCTCTAATTGAATCAAAATCTGACCTCTAATTGAGCTGTGCTCCGAACGAATTACATTTCAATAAAGCCTCGATATTTTCATGGAACGGAACGTTATTCGGGGAAAACTCAAATGTATTCTGGACTTTATTTAAAATCGGGTGAATAAATAAAGTGATATTTAAATAGCTTCGTTTAGGTATGTTCTGTCCGAATGCGCAATTCCATGATTTTTAATTAAACGGACTCATTAATTGATTAAAGCTATTGGTTTATAGGTATTCATAGCTCATTTGGTAGGGATATCTGCCTTCTAAATCAAGAATTGTGGGTTTGAATCCATTAAAAAACTAACTTTCGACCAGTAAGGTTCAGTGGTATCTAGTGATGCATTCTAGGCCCTGACACTGTGGTCGCGGGTTTGATCCCGAATAGTACAAATAGGTATGTTATGTTTGTATTGCTATGTATGAAATGTTTTGTTCAAAAAAATCTAAGTAAGTTTGTCCGTTGTCACTAGACAATAAACGTGGGCACTAGCCCATGGCACAAGCTTCGGCTTAGTTTGGGACTAGATGGCGTTGTGTGCATGTCTTGGACAGTTATTTAAAGTATAATTATATAAAACAGAGAAAAGGTTTGTATTTTTGTACGTAACGAATAAATTCAAAAAGTACTGTGTGCCTAGCACGAACATTTTCGAAAAAGTATGCGTAACGTTACCGTAAACATTTGTATGAAAGTTGGTACAGCGCCCCTATCGTGCGTAAGAGGTACTACGTTTACTAACGTTAACGTAGTGAAAATTATCGCCCGTTTACGGTTACGTTACGCATACTTTTTCGAAAGTGTTCGTGCTAGGCACACTGGACCGATTTTATTAATTCTTATTTTATTAGAAAGCTACATTATCACTGAGTAACATAGGCTATATTTAGTTTAAAAATGTTTAATACCGTCGCAAGACATTATAATTTATGCAGTGTTTTAATTTTAAGTCTTTGGTATGCGAACATTAAACATCAGTCGGCAAACACAGACAGAAGTAGGCACCAACTTCCATAGATATATACGTACATTCAATTTCCATTAGCCGCTCTCGGCTAATGAAAACTCCTCAATTATCAGCAGACACCTTCGGACGGTAATTAAGGTGGCTCAGAATTAATTCGGGCCATTATTAAATTTGTCGCAATATTAATAACGTTTAACGCCGACTCGTACTGAGGGCTTTCATTAGAAGGGAGGGTAGTGAAAACTGCCGTTGAGACAGTGGTCGTAGATTGAATCCCTGCACAGTACAAATATTTCATGGTCGACAAACTCATCGGTGTTGAAGCGGTTGCCGTGGTAATTGGTTCGGCAAGCATCATCATCATAATCGACAGTTTGAATTATCATCGGTAACAACTGAATTTGTTGCTTTATGACACCAGGAGGAGCTCGGTGGCGCCGCGGTCTTGTTCGCTTAACAATGATCGCAATGTTGTGCAACCATTGGCGCGGTCAATGCGATGATGGGTGACCAAAATTTGACACCGATTTCCTCCGTGCTTCGGAAGGCACGTTAAGCTGTTGGTCCCGGGTGCTATCTTTACCAACTCAGATAGCAGTCGTTACGTCATATCAGAGATGATGATAACTCTGACGCCTAACTGGGAATGGGTCTATACCCATTCCCAGTTACTTACCCTAAGTGTTGCGGAGGTCTGATGGCAATCGCTCTGTGTAAAAGCTTAACCCTCGCCAAATCTCTCAGTTTAGGAAGCCGACCCTGAGACAATCGGGAAAAAGGCTAGGATGATGATGACACCAAGCAAGCCACACAACATAAGACAGCATGATATACTCTTAATTTCAGACACCAAAAACTTGCAATAGCTTCTGAACCCAAACCTTTGTTCGTGGCACTCAAGCCAATCGATTAATTATTTAAATATCCATTCCAATATTGAAATTACAAATGGCCGAACCGCAACTACATTCTCACTCCCCATTATTTATCTCTTTAAAACGTTTCTAATCGGCACTCAGTAAAATTTTACAACACTCATTTATTCCCCGGCTTACTCGACCGAAGCCACGGCCGTAATTTAGTCTTAATAATAAAAAATAATCGCTACTCGAGCGCCCATTTAATACCAGTGAAATCGTAAACGAACTCGAACGTCCTTAAAAATTTTATAGTAGCGATAAAAATTAGGATCTTGAAGGAACGGTCTAGATTTGAAAGGAGCTTGTTTACAAAGAGCCTTTATAAGGAACCTTTTTTATCGTTGATTGAAGGGATAACTACTGCTTATTACTTGGAAAACATTTTTGAGTCAATGTTTATTAGGTTTTTTCTATTTAATCCGTGAACCTGAAAGAAGGTTTGCCAGTTAATTATATTCTCGGCCGGAGATAAAATGTACCTACTTAGTTATATGTTAATAATATTATTAAATAGTCTCTACCTAAAGGTTGTTTGATCGCTTTATGCGATAAGACCGCCTATGTTGTATACCTTAATATAATATTTGTATCTAGTTATGGTCAACTGAGTGTGCAATAAAATATATCTATCTATGTACCAGTTCAAAATGTACCTCACTGTCCATAGAGTCCATATTTCAAGAAGAATATAGGTCTTTAGACCTATATTCTTCTGATTAGATATGATTCTATCAACATTTAGTGGCTAAATCGCATGTTTCTGTGTTTTGGTATCCATTTGGTCTTTGATCGCGGCTGCCAAAAAGTTCGTTTTGGCCTCTAAAGAGATGGGTGACCGGTCTGTAAAAGCTTTAAATCTAAGTATACAGAAATACTTCTAAGTATCATATTTGAATAAAAAATCCATCGTCTTTTGGTGTCAAAATCGTCATTCTTGAAGCAAAAAATCACAAATACAACATCTAGTCTTCGTATTTTCTTACCCAGAATATCGTCTAGATCTTAGCTATAATACAACAGTATGGATACGTCTGTTTGTTCGGAGGGTCGCGAAAATAACAGGATATTATGTCGTTACCGGGGTTTTTATTGCTTTTTTATCTTCTTTCATTTCCACCGCTATATATATGAGTTTTTTCGGCCAGTAAATGAAAAACGACCAGCGGACAGTTTGGTATGAGAATTGTAGTAAAATATATTAATATTGTGATAAAGATGGGTCACGTTCGCTCATAAAATAAACGTAAAAGGAAATGACAAGGTTTAATAACAGAAGAAATAAAGTTATACTAAATGTAACTACGTTTCTCTCGATTGTGAAAATAATAAATGGCCATTTGTTTTTATCTAAACCAATTCTTTTAACTCAGGATGAAGATTCTCAACTAAATGAACACAATAAGTAGGCACATTATAATATAACATATATCAAACAACTACAGATATAAGGTGGATGGGTGTTCATAAATAAAAGTTCTGTATTTGTGAATACCGTTTACATTTTTAAGCAGAACAAACGTCTAGTCAATAATGTCGTGAATCACTTTACGTCAAGTACTTACAACTTTGTATTTTGTATTAAGAGTTTACTGATTTCAGGTATGTATAGTAATACATTGATCCTATACACCTAAGTAAAAAGCTTAAGCGATTTTTTGTGGAGATCAGAAGAAACCACAGAAGAAACCACGAAGTTCAAAGACGAATAATACGACGCAATAAATGATTATTATGATTACGAAACACAAAGAAATGGTCAGTATGTAGAGTTCGAATAGACACCATACAACTAATAATACAATACTAAAACACCTCCAACACCAAAGAATCTATGGTGTTGGAGGTTCTAAATAATTGTCTGATCCGATTATCAGTCAATTATTTAGATAATACCAGTTTTAATAAATCGATTTACTATTCTCTCCTTTAGTCGAGGCAAAAGCCGTTTGGAAAAATTCGCTTCTAGCTGTAATTGTACGACAATTTTCCGAATTCGGTTACCAGAGCAATGTCATTAGCTACATAATACGAGTAGTCCAGACACCAGTTATCAAAGTAGAGATTAATTAACGCAAATTGAAATGTTGAAAGCTCCTTTTCAGTGTGAGATTGGAAAAGTTTCATGACACTGCAGACTGCATTATTGCCGCTAGTTATATAATAATGGGCTTTCGTTATGAATAATTAATCGCCAATTTGAATATTGGGCGAATTTAAGGCACAGACCGAGTCATTAACTAGAAACTTTTGAGGTGAAGTGAATATGAAAGTAGTAACTATAAAGTTTGCCATTGGGATCGATTTTAAACTGTTTTTCTGTAGTTTATGCATGCGTGTGATAGTTCAAAATGTTTTTTGTTGTATATTTTTGTCATAGAAAAATAAATATTATTTATTACTACTCAAAATGGAAGCAGGTACTTGGATGAGTGTAGCTGCCGGTCGAACAGAGTGACTCGTCTTACTTTTTCTTACCTGATGGTAAGCGAAAGAGAAACATCCAAACTAATGCAAAGCTTGTGTCCACTAGACAACTATGTAATTAGTTCACTTAGGTAAGTATATAATTTTGTGCTAAAAAACATAATAAGGTATAATACCCAGACCAATACAAACAGACAATATGTTTGCACTCTAATGATTGTTTTGTGCGAGAATCGAACCCACCACCTTTGATTCAGGACGCAGATTTGCAAGAGAAACTAAACCAAACTAGTCGTCAAGCCAATCAGTCAGTTATCACCACACATACCAGCTTAAGACAGCTCTGGCTCACTGACTGATCCCTGACTCATGACTTTTTATTCATAGAGATTATGCTCCTTACCCCATACTTTAATAATAACCCAAGACATGCCACGCTGGGCCACACAGCGCCACCTAGCCCCAAATTAAGCCGAATCTTGTACTATGGCTACTAGACAACTGATAAACTTACTTGGATACATTTTTTTTTGTAAATAAATACATATTATACACTAGCAGTGCCCGCGACTTCGTCCGCGTGGAATAGTTTTCCCATTTGTTTTTACATTGAAACTTTGATAATTGTGTAGGGATTATATTCGGAGCGCGTGGCAGCTGCGTCTGCATCCGAGTTCCGTCGTCGATCGACTCCGCTTCCCGGCGTCCACTCCCAGTGCTCTAGGCGGCTGAGAGGGGGCGGTGCGGGGCAGCGCGGGGCATCGCGGTCGCGGATCATTTCCCCCCGCCCCCCGCGTTGACTAACACTCCGCGCTCACCTTGCGCGCAAACATACATTTTCCATTATATCTTCGCTCCTAATAGTTGCAGCGTGATGTTATATAGCCTAAAGCCTTCCTCGATAAATGGTCTATTCAACACAAAAAGAATTTTTCAGTTCGGACCAGTAGTTTCTGAGATTAGCGCGTTCAAACAAACAAACAAACAAACAAACATACAAACAAACAAACTCTTCAGCTTTATAATATTAGTATAGATAGAAAACACCCAGACCAATACAAACAGACATGTTCATGAACACAAATGTTTGTACTGTGCGGGATTCGAACCCACGACCCTTGGCTCAGAGGGCAGAGGTCACTACCAAATGAGCCACCGAGCCTGTCAACGCTACTTTAATGCTACTGAACGCAAATTAGGAACAACCATAGAGCTACTACTAGTTGCAATTAAACCGGAGTTGGGACATTAACCTCTATAGCGTAGCAGCAACTGCTCACCACACCACGTGACACCACGGCTGGACCCTAAAGTTGGCATCTGCTGTGCAGACGATAAATTACCCTTCGCCTATTGCCAAGTCAATATAGACCTTAAAGCTTCGCAGTAAGAGCCAGCTGGGAGCGAGGCAGGGAAACGCGGTAATTTTTATGGAGGCACTTAATTTGGTAGTAAAATATGATTCTGAACGGGGTCAAATTTTAAAGGTGTTGCGGTTTTGCCGATGTTCTAAGTTTTAGTTAGGGTTAATTGGCACTAAAAGGTTTATGCAATATTTGAGATAGCGTTTACTTGGTTATGCAAAGCGTTAGATTAGAATAAGTGTTTTTGGAGATCTTTATTAGGGTTATTAGCACATGGAAACGGATGGGATCCGTCTTAAATCGAGCCGATATGCATTTTTTTTATGATTATTTGCTGAGGAACTCAATAAACAGGTACCTTATTAATAAATTTAACCTTAAGCTTAACTTTTTTTTAGAAATAATTAATACCTTGCCCCTCTCTTCAGAATAGCACACTTCCTCTACCTGAAGGTTGTCTGGAAGAGATCGCTTACTAGCGATAAGACCGCCTAAATTGTACCACTAGTTTATTGTAATACCTTGTCTGTAAATGTTTGTTTTTGTGCAATAAAGAATATCTATCTATCTACCGCTTGCAAGTAACTGTAGTGTGGGACGCCCCACATTAGATACTTATGTACAATTTTAATGTAATATATAAAAAATATGATGAACATTGTAAGAAAAATTCGCATTACAAAAGAGTAAAGAACTATCGAGTTTCTCGGTGGTTCTTCTCGAGAGAAGCTGCATTCCAAATCCGGTGGTAGTGAAATTCTCATTAATTTACTGTTATGACGATTTCTAAGTACCTACTTGTTTCACGTCTATACCTATGAATAAAGAGATTTTTGACTTGACTTTGATTGGTTATAACATTTCTGCACTATTAATATAAACTTGATAATTTTCAGTCTCAATCAACCCCCATAGACGTGTCAAACACAAAGCATAGATAAGAGAATAAACGATTTTAATATCAACATAGCAAAATTAAACATGACACCTCGGCCCACTGAAGGGACGGACTAAACCCTCAGATACAAAACTAGTTAAAACAGATTAGATATTAATTTTAAGCACCCGTATTTCGTTATTACAACGCAAATTGAAATTGTACGGCACCTTTTTGCGTGGGACGAAACATTACCAGATTTCATTTAAGCTTGTTCATAACTAGTTCGGTGATAAAGTTGTGGGCTCTTGTAAAGGGATCTTGTTTTAGAAATACCCGAAATACCTATGTACGATATTGGTTGTCTCGATGTTCTAGTAGAAGCAAGTGCCCCTAAGGATCTATCATCATCATCTGCTTATCGCAGTCCGCTGGACATAGGCCTCTCCAGTTGTTCGCAACTTGCCTCAAACATTTGTGGGGTCGGCGACCGCAGGGCGTAGCTTCTCGCTCCGGTAACGCTGCTGCCCGTCATCGGCCTGGGATATTTAGTTATGCTTATAATTTTGGATGGTTATACCGCCACCAGTCGGTTGCCACAGCCTCGTTTATTGATCGGCAGCAGGGACACATCATCTTTACGCTATAAGCCACCCTCACCTGCTCTGCAGACCTATACTTAGGCGGTAATGGGAGATCTGTGGATTGTGTCAAAGTGGTCGGGTCGGGGCTTAATATCTCCAAAGATATTACGCCTACTCGGGAGATATAGTGTAACAAGTGCAATAGTGGTTTGGTTTGTGGATTTAGAATAGGACTACTTCATTCTCGAGACGGCTAATGTTGTTGAATGTTCCTGGAATCTTCCAGGGAGAAGTGGAAATTGTTTTAAGAGCAAAGCTCTAATGAATGAACTGGATTCAAATCAATATACTCATAGAAAAACGAGGTTTTCAAAACCATTTTTTTTTTTTTTTTTTTTTATTACTGTGGGTGGCAGACGAGCAAGCGGCCCATCTGATGTTAAACGGTCACCGCCGCTCATAGACTCTGCAATGCCAGGGGCACAGCTAAGCCGCTGCCTACCGTGAGGAAAGAGTTCTCTTTAGACCACGTTTGAAGAAGGACAAGTCGTAGCGATTGGGGAACACCGCGGCTGGGAGCTCATTCCAGAGCTTACACGTACGCGGAAAGAACGATCGTTGGAAACGAACAGTTCTTGAAAGAAAGGTTTCCAAATGGTATGGATGGACTCTGCCGTGGCGCCGAGTAGTGCGATGGTAAAATGGTGACACTGGCATAATGTCAAACAGTTCTTCAGAGCACTCTCCATGAAATAGTCTGTAGAAGACGCAAAGGGAGCCAAAGTCTCTCCGCAGGCTTAACGTCTCCAAGTTGTTAGTGAGATCGGGATCACCGACAATTCGCACAGCTCGTCGTTGCAGGCCGTCAAATGGGTCTAGCTGGTATTTTGGGGCGCCTGCCCAGAGATGAGAGCAGTACTCCACATGAGGTCGGACTTGGGCCTTGTACAGCACAAGTCTCTGACTCGGCGTGAAGAACCGCCTCGCCCTGTTAAGGACACCCAACTTTTTGCTAGCTAATTTAGCTTTGTCCTCCAAATGACGGCCAAACTGTACTTTGCTGGAGATGTCCATACCCAGTATCCCGATACTCTCAGACATACAGAGAGATACACCCTGGAATATTGGCGCTACGACAAAAGGGTCCTTCTTTGCAGTGAACGCGCACACCTGTGTCTTCGTCGGGTTGAACTGAACCAGGTTCGACTCACCCCACTCGGAGACCCGGTTAAGGGTGTCTTCAACTTCAGACACAAGTGTTTCCCGTCTTTCCACAACCACATTACGAGGGACATTCTGATGGCTGGTATATCGCGCATCACCCGTGCTGTCGTCTGCATAACAATGAATGTTCGCAATTTGGAGCATGTCATTAATATGCAAGACAAACAATGTTGGGGATAGCACCGAGCCCTGTGGAACACCAGCGTTGGTAGTCTTTAAATCGGAACAAGAACCGTCGACAACGACTCGTATATTCCGACCATCCAGAAAGCTGGCGATCCACTCGCAGTGTCCCTCGGGGATGCCATAAGAAGGTAGCTTCAATAGAAGGGCTCTATGCCAGACCCTATCAAAGGCTTTGGCGATATCGAGGCTCACTGCAAGTGCCTCGCCTCCGCCATCCAAGGCTTCAGCCCAGCGGTGAGTTAGATATGCTAGAAGATCACCAGCAGAACGGCCGTGACGAAAGCCATATTGTCGGTCACTTATGAGCTGGTTCTCTTCCAGGTAGCCGAGGACTCGAGTGTTAATTACTCGCTCCATAACCTTGGACAGCAGGGATGTTACTGCTATGGGCCGATAATTTGATGGGTCTGACCGGTCACCCTTCTTAGGGATAGGGTGGACATGAGCAACCTTCCATGAAGATGGCACTCTCCTAGATTTGTAGGAAAGACGGTAGAGACGCGTTAAAACTGGGGTCAGCTCTGGAGCACACGTTTTCAACACAACTGCTGGTATGCCATCTGGCCCGCTTGACTTATGAACGCACAAATGCCAAAGCTCACGTCTGACCATGCGCTGGGTAATACGGATCTCAGGCAGTGAACATGAACGATTTGAGATCGTGGGTGGCGTTGTTCCTTTGTCGTCAAGGGTCGAGTTTGAGGCAAAGACTTCGACCAATAGATCGGCTTTTTCCATATGCCACATTTGCTACAAAACTTGCTCTACTATGTGAACTAAGTTTCTTTTTCTAGAGGGGAATGCATTAGGCGCCGTCATGCCACCTCCGGGGGGAGGTGGCATGGTGTGTGGGACTCTCATGTCCCGAAATGGGAGCGTATACCCACTAAATCCCCCTGTGTCGCCAGTGCCACGGGCAACGCCGAAGGATACGGCCGCATGCCGCCCTGCATGCCCTGCAGATGATAAGCAGCCGTCACTTCTGGTCCAGGGAGGGCAAATACCCCTACCCCCGGCTTCCAGGGAGCAATAGGGTGCTCCCCAGGCGGACCTCGTGCAACGGTGTGGTTGCACCCGCCACACCGCTACGCCCCTATGAGTGAATCGCGCCCCCGCACTCACCACTCGGGGCACGAAGGAGAGGCTCAGAGGGCATACGATGCGTTGTATGTGTACTATGTGTGTTATGTTTTGTACTATGTGAACTAAGCTAAGCTAACTTATATCAGCTAGAGGCAGACGATCAGCTTTAATGTTTATTTAGCTAAGTAATTCCGGTTATGAACACGGCAACAGATACGATTGTTTGATGTACGAGCTCTTATTTACCTCCGCTATTTCAATTAAACATCACGGGCCCAGCCGTAAGAGCGGGTACACATTGGCTGCGTTGGAAGCGCGTTGTCATCATCATCATCATCAGACTGATAACTTTCACTGCTGAACATTTTGCCGAATCTTCGCTTGAATTGAGCCGCCCGTCCGGGGAAGGACCTCCACCCTATAGAATACCGCAGTCAAATGACCTCTAGGTCGTGTTTCTGCTGGTGAGTAGGGTTTCCGGAGCTTGTGGGGGTTAGGGTTGGGCCGGCATAGCGGTGGCAACTGACAGGTAACTGACCAGTTACTTGCCCGTTGTCACAGCGACTTCATGTGAGTTTATCAGTTGTCTGGTACCCATAGTACAAGCTTCGGCTTAGTTTGGGGCTAGACGGCGCTGTGTGGCCCAGCGTGGCATGTCTTGGGTTATTTATTTACTTCGGCCCATACCGCAGGGCGCATGTGAACCCGCTCTAACAGTGTATTATCGCGCATTGTTCGATTATCAAATCAGTTTCGGTCGCCGGCGGTCAATATGGCGTATAATGGGATACAGCCGACGTAATCAACGGTAATTGGGTTAATTTAGTTGTAAACACAAAATCAATGCGCGTGATAATTACTTTGCACATGTGCAATTGCTTGTATTTTATTATACTAGTACTAGCTGTGCGGCGGAGTCGCACGAGTGGATATCGGATTACAAAAATAATGGACTTCCTAAAAGTGGTACCTAAATTTTAAGTCAGACTTCTAGAAATACATTGGTGAAAACCTTATTTAATTCCATGAAGTAGTTATCGCGTGATGCGCGAACAAACATACAAATAAAAATTTCTCCCGTTTTCCCAACACTTCCCATCACTGCTCTGCTCCTATTGATTGTAGCGTAATGAAAAGTATACTATAACCTGCCCACGAGTATGAAGAATAATTGTACTAAGTTTCGTTAAAATCCGTCTAATAGTTTTTTTTTCTATAACGAACAGACAGATAAAAATTTTACTAATTGCATTTTTGGCATCAGTATCGATCACTAATCACCTCCTGATATCTATTTTGAAAGTATATTTCGTGTACAGAATTGACTTTTCTACAGATTTATTATAAGTATAGATATAGAAGACTAGGTTTTGCCATCGATTTTGCAGTAAATTTAGATTTGTCACAGAATTTGCCGGTGTTGGTATGTACGAGTATAGCATTACAAAAATGTTGACTGCTTTTCCAGAATTCAAAATAATTTCGAAAAGGATTCAAATAGATAACAGTATCTACAGGAATAGGAAAACTATTAGCCCTGCAACACATGGAACTGATGACATTAGAAGCCGCAACACGTGGAACTTGTAGCGGCCTACAGTAGCAGTTTTGCAGCGCGCGCAGTTTTGTATTGTGCGCTGCTTAACAGGCAGTCGTTCCCCGCCACGCATTCCGACCACTCGCTACCAATATGTAATTAATTGTATTATACGGTGCACCAAATATATTACATGTTGCTGGAATCTCCACATCTTCGTACCCCATAGTGGTGACCCTCCGACAAGAACACGCAGATGGAGCAGATAACGGAATTTGGGGACATGCCTGTGCGGTGTGCAGGGAGCGACTCACATTGCAGTATCACGGTCGGATAGTGCGCGGCAAGCAAAATTTCACTCAACATGTAAGAAACACGTGGAGAATTTCATCAATAATTCAGAGCAGAAGAGTAAACTTCGTTCAGGCGACCGACGAGGAGCAGCAGAGAACCAGCAGCGAATCGGAATTGGAGTCGTATCACGCAATGAGGTGAACTACGTAGGTACATGGTTGTCCTATTGAGCGAACATAGAATTAGCGACCAGGACAGACCATCATATTACGAATCGTAGAGGAGACGTCGCTCATGCAGTTTTTCTCGCCGTCATCGCCATGCCCCGTTTGGTCTCACGGCTGTGCCATGGGATGATGAGCTGGAGTTATAGAGACGCCGCAGACGGAAGCAGAGCCCACACAGAGATGAGGTACACCGTTCAGATGCGCGCGTAAGGCATTGGAGCTGACTCAACTGTTTTCGCCGCGTGACTTCGGATGACGCAATCATGTTCCATCGCAACTAACTGGACTCGGAGAAAAAAGTGCAGTGCATAGTGTTACAGTGAACAAAGGTGTAGAAATTAAATTGAGCGTTTCGCGTGTTGACAAAACAGCCCGTTCATTATTTCGCTACCTTTCTCGTTTTTGTCTCATAGGTAAAGTCGTTGAGAAATCAGTAATACTTAAGTCTAAATAAACTTGTGTAACAAAATTTAAGATTTGTCCATCGTTTTAGAAATGTTTATTTTAAAAGGTACTTGAAACTGTTATCGCACTGAATGTAATTTGAGCTATCATGCGCCGACGCAGCGCCGGTATCGTGCTCAATATCGAGAATGCTCTTTACCTCGTCAGCATTTTTACGCTTGTCGCCAGCTGTTTACAGTGTAGCTAAATAACAGTAATGTAACTCTGAACTAATTATTTTTGTACAACTATTTTCTGTAATTTTGTGTCCAAAATTTTTTCAAAGGGGAGGAATGATGTAGCGGCCTACAGTAGCAGTTTTGCAGCGCGCGCAGTTTTGTATTGTGCGCTGCTTAACAGGCAGTCGTTCCCCGCCACGCATTCCGACCACTCGCTACCAATATGTAATTAATTGTATTATACGGTGCACCAAATATATTACATGTTGCTGGAATCTCCACATCTTCGTACCCCATAGGAACTGATGACATCAGAAGCCGCTACACGTGGAACTGATGACATTAGAAGAACTGCTGGTATTGGCTGTATGAAGGAAGCCTGGGATAGGAAAATGTGGCGCGAATGAATGGCGTGGCGTACGTTCAGCAGTGGATGGACTTGGGCTGTTGATTGATTGGTATGATGTGAATAACTAATAAGGTTTAAAATTAGTAATTGACAGCTGCTTTCTTAGCTGCGGGGCAATAAACCCTGGATCCGCGCACCGGCTGGCCTACAACACGCCATAATGTATGTCAGCCGCTTTGACATGAAAAATGTTTCTAATCTATTAGAATAGTAAAAGACTTCCTTGTAGGAAAACAACCATTTAAAAAAGTGAAATCAAAATCCACCCTTTCTGGGGTCAGGATGCCACACAGACACAAACAAAAGTCAAACTTATACGAGTAATACCGCTCATTTTACGTCATAGGTTAAAGCTAACGTTGTAATAGGGAACGACTCTTTAAATTTAATTTATCCTCAGAAACCGTACCTATTTATTCGATATGGCTGAGTTCTATGTCAAATACTGAACTTTAGCAGTATTAATAATCGTGAATCACTCACTTAATTCGTGATATGAAAATAGCTCAACCCATTTTCGTCCCGGGCGGGGAGGAAGTTCAAAACTTACAACGTCTCTACGCGGCGAACTTGACATAAAGGCCGGCGCTCACTGCCGCACTGCCCGGCCCCAGTTGTTTTTTTTTTATAGTAGCTCAGCATAATAGCTTCCCTATGCCTATGGAAAGCGAAAGAGAAGCCCAAGTAGCTGCAACAACGGGCAAGTAACCCGCCAGTCACCTGTCAGTTGCCACCGCCGTACGGTCCTTCACCCATGTTTATCTGCTGAAAGGACAGTCTATCAATCAGAGCAGCTTCGATATTCGAATTTATGGTTAGCTGGGATTCAGCTTTAATAGCACTTCTAGTTGAAGATGATAAGAACTGCTGATTTGTCGAAGAGTTAATTATTCTGAATGCATAATTTGAGGGGAACAAGAGACGTCACGACGGGGATGTAAGAGAGCGGCCTGACATCTTTTCGCTCCAAGCCAACCTCACCTGCCCGTGGTGCATCCTGTCGAAAACAAAATGAGGCGCTGGCAACCGACTGGTGACGGCTGGCGGTAAAACCATCGCAATTGAAGGCGTAGCTAAGTACCACAGGCCGGTGACGGGCAGCAGCATCACCGGAGCGAGTGATAATGATGATGAAGAGACGTCATGTTGAATAACTAACGACGCTCTGGCAACCGACTGCCGGTGGTATTACCATCACAATTGATGGCGTAGCTAAAAATGGCAGGCCGATGACGGCTAGCAGCGTCACCGGAGTGAAAAGCTACGCCTGCTTGCCAGTGATACTCAAAGTCAAAGTCAAAGTCAAAATAATCTTTATTTGTATAGGTTTTTATGAAAAACACTTACAAATCGTCGAAGCTACCACCGGTTCGGAAAGCAGCATTCTACCGAGAAGATACCGGCAAGAAACTCGTGTAGTTGCTCTTTTCAAAATGGTGTTTACAATATTATTATCACATTTATACTTTTAACTACGACCACGTCATACAGTCTGGGGCCTTACAAAATTAATTATAAATTAGATTAAAAAAAAAAAATTAACCTTAACATACTCTATATAGGGCAATCAGGAGTAGACCAGTCTCCAAGGCAGCACCTGTTCACAAGTATGACGTGTGTACCAGCCATCGCTTCATTCAACCATATTTGAGGGAGTGTAACGACCCGCCACACAGCGCCACCACCCCAGAAACATTTTAGTGAGCATGACTAGTCCAGTTACCCCAATATAAAATATTTGGCAAAATCATAAAAACTAATAAATGAATAAATTAACTGAAGGACGTAGCTTACATAGAATAGAAGTTACATATGACTCTATATAAACAACCAATGAAATGGTTATAATTTTATTATGATAAAGTGCAGGCGAGCAGCATCCGCTTATTTGGCAGTTGACCATACAGTCTTATCACTTAAATAGTCTTCAATTCTGTAATAACCTTTCTTTATTAGACATCCTTTAATATATAATTTAAACTTTTGTATAGGTAGATCAATTATACATTGAGGCAATTTATTGAACATTTTTATGCTAAGCCCTATAAATGACTTTCCACATTTATTCAACCTCAGATTAGGAATAGCTAGCTTGTGCCTGTTTCTGGTATTGAATTTATGCCTATCTGAATTTTTAGGAAGCTTGTGCTTGTTCTTATAAACATGGATTAAACAGTCCATGATATATTGGGAAGCAACAGTTAAGATATTTATTTCTTTAAAAAGGTCTCTAAGAGAATCACGTGGGCCAAGTTTGTATATGGCTCTGATAGCTCTCTTTTGTAAAACAAATATGGTCTGGATGTCTGCCGCTGAGCCCCACAGTAGAAGGCCATAGGACATAACACTATGGAAGTAGCTAAAATAAACCAATCTCGCAGTGTCGACATCAGTTAAATGTCTAATTTTCCTAACAGCATATGCAGCTGAACTAAGTCGTCCTGCCAGGGCAGCAACATGTGGAGCCCACTGCAATCTTGAGTCTAAGGTGATACCTAAGAACACTGTTGAGTTAACGATATCAATGGGTTCTTGATTTATGTTAATGACTGTTTTGACCTGTCTGACATTGGGCATTGAAAACTTTATACATTTAGTTTTCTTAGCATTTAGTAACAGATTGTTACTTGTAAACCAATGTAATACTTTAGAGACAGCATCATTTACTTCGTCAAAATTTTCTCTTTGTCTGTCAACCTTAAATATTAAAGATGTGTCATCGGCAAATAGCACTGCGATGCTAATCCACCTACCCACATGGTGATTATGGATAATCCTGGGTTGTTTGCGCCAAAAGATGCCCACCTAAGGCCGCAAACTGGACGGCCATGGCAGCGGGAGCGGGGCCCGCAAGCAGTCCGCGCCGCAGTCCCACCCACGCCCGCACCAGCGGCCTAAATGACGAACAACTGGACAGGCCTATTTCCAGAAGTGGACTGCTATAGGCTGACGATGAATAAAATCCTTTGCCATGACAAACCGTGCAGTGCCGGAAGTGAGCGCGCGCCTTTACTGAAAGCGTCGAACTTTATACAACTCGACGCGTCGAACTTGTCGGGATTCGACGCGGCATGTTGCCGCTTCTCGACGCGTTTCGTCCGTTCATGTTTCTTGTTCATGTGTTGTGAGGGGTATTCGTGCGAACAGATTTCTGATAAACTATGCTTTGATGTCAGTACGTGTATATTGTTAATACCTGTTTCAACAAAATACCTTCTCAGCGCTCTTTTTGTGGTATCGTACGTTTTCTTGTTAAGCCGCGGCCACACATTAAAGGTATTTGCACCAACGTAATGTTTTGCGCCCATTGCACCAATGTGTGTATCGGTACTTTGACGCAATGAAGACATTGATCGCCTTAGTATTGGGCATTGGACAGTGATTGGACGCAAAGTTGAGTCCAATGTGTGGCCCCGGCTTTAGAGCAGTACGGTACAATGGCTTCCCTATTTTGTTTGGAAAGCGATAGAGAAACCCTATGTCCTATGTATGGACCTATATCTAGGCGTAAGCCTCTTCCAATGAACATTCTCATTTGAGAGGATTGGTCTTGATCACCATGCACGGCAGGCGAGTTGGTTACCTGATATTTCCTCATGGAATCAGATGGATGAAGTCCTAATTTTAAATCATATTTATCCCATATATACTCTTATTTTCTCAGCTTGGCGAATATGGCCACAGCCTATGGCCATAGATGTTACACCAAAGCGCTGAACCACTTGAGAGGCCAATGTCCAGCAGTAGCAGTCTACTGCTACTTTAAAACTGGAATCATTATCATCATCGGGCTATAGCAGTCTATAGCCCGATGATGATAATGATTCCAGTTTTAAATCGTTCATTAATATCAATTGAACAAATGTTTGTTTATTAATGACTAAATTCGTTTAAGGACACAGGACTACTCTGCTATGAATAAACATATTCCAACTACACTACACCGCATTCCGGTTCGCCGCAAGTTTAAAGCCTGCGTCGCCTCTACGCGTCGAACTTGCACAACTCGACGGCGCGAGTTGCCGCAACTAGACGCGTTCCGACACGTTTCCTGCTCTTGCGCTGAGAGCGTTCATGCAAACATATTCCGAACTGTGTGGAGAAATTTCGAGTGACAGGACCTCGTAGGGTTGTTTAAAGTAATTTACAGCGACGCAAAGTAAGGTTAGAGAGTGACCTATAATCTTTTCGCTCTAAGCTAACCTCAGCTGCCCGTGGTGCATTCTTCTAATTAACAAACAAGGGTATAGCAACCGCTTGGTGCCAGCGTAACCATCACGATTGAAGGCGTAGCTAAATACCACAGGCCGATGACGGGTAACAACCTCACCGAAGCTACGCCTTGTGATCGCCTGCAACAGCAACGCGCCTGCCCAGCGTGGCTATTATGGGTATATCTCCAGATGTTTGCTCTAAGTGGCGAACAACTGGAGAGGCCTATGTCCAACAGTGAACAGCAATAGGCTGATGATGATGATGATTTGCGGAAAAGGTTTTTAACTGTCTACAATTATATATTCAACACAAGTGCTTAAGCTACTTACTTTGGGATCGCAGCAATGTATGTGATGTAGTGTGAAAAAAAATTTAGATTTGAAAATGCTGTCGATGAATACAATCATCGTTCCAAATCTATTAAGAATACCTTTATATCAACTCAGTCTTTAGAAACAACCGTAATATCACACATAAACCACACATAGGGGAGCCACAGCTCTCGGAATCGTACCGAACAGTTTTCCAAATGCCTTTACAACCACTGTTTGCTCCATCGTCTTTGTTTGAATTTGTTCAAACTCCACTGCAACCAACTACAGAGCCATTTTCATTTTAAATCTTATCGCCATCGTAATAATAACCAATTTCATTTACTCCACCACGTTCCTAATTATCATTTACACAAATTCGCTAAAGACTGCAACTTGGTATCTAACACGTTTTGAATAGAGTATACATTGCATTGTGTTTGGTTCTTTGTGTCGGTTTCACTGTTGCTCGTTCGTAGAAACATTTGACATTGTTTGTGCTTAATATTGTTGATCCAAGATATTGTTTTGGTCACCAACACTGAACGATCGCGATTTTAGCAAAACGCTTTATATGTATTTACGTTACGAGAACAAATAATTTGGTTGCTTCTCCGTTCTAGACGGTGTAATTAGGAGAAATGCAAAAAACTTTATCAAACAAATTAAAAATACAGTTCGAAGTGTTTATAAATAATGTTACAAGAAAATAGCACATCCGAACGGATGAACCAATTCTTAATAACGGGAAACGCCGCAGAGTGAAAAGAAAACTCGGGTAAAACTGAAATATACAAGCGAACTTCTTAAAAGTTGCTAATGTTTTAATTTGGCCGAGAACTTTCTGGGATAACGCTGGAAATTCTCCCCCGACTCCATAATCGTTCATCTAATCAACGTAAATTATTGCTTCTTCAAGGAGCCAGGCTTATTAACATTAATTTAATTAAATATACGAGAACACCAAATAAAACTTTCTTTTTTCAAAATGTAACGTTGTTTACAAAATACTTGCTTTATGAATGCAAGTTTACTTGAAATTTGAAAGTAAACTTGCGTTAAAGTAGCCTCTGAAGTGATTAAAGAACTTCCAACCATGTAATAGGCACACATTTTTATGAATTTTATTATAAAAATAGCACCGGAAGTAATTAAAGTACTTCGAACCTCATACATACGTCTATCTGTTATAGTAGCAACGAAAATTGGCCTCTCTTCGTCTGATGCTAAGCAAAAGAAGGGCTCAAGTAGCTGCGGCACTGGACAAGTAACCAAAACAATCACTTGTTAGCTGTTATTTGGCGGTACTGGCCTGTCAGATTACTATGACAATACACAAGATGTCAATCCCCCACGCAAAATAGGCGCTCAGTCGTTGAGTTGCGGATAACGGCCCGATCAAACTAACTAACTAAACTAACTACTCTGGCAATACACAGACTATCCGGGAGCATGGCCGAAGTCACTTCACGGGTGTTTCACTGGGAGTGTACGGTGATTGCCAGCCAGGCCAGTAAAGCTGACCGGCTGAGAAGCAAAATTCTCAAAAATCAATCAACTTCTACCATACCCACGGGATGAAATAACCCAAGACGTACCACGCTGGGCCAAACTTGTACTATGGGCACTAGACAACTGATCAACTTACTGACCATACATTTCTTTTTGTAATTAATGTAATACAAAGAAAACACTCAGACATATACAAACATGCACACAAATTATATTGTGCCACGACTCTTGGTTCAGTAGGCAGAGGTCACTACCAAATGAGCCATCGAGCCAGTCAAATGAGGGCGTTGATTTGTATTCTTTTCCATCACTATACGAAATACATAAAGCTATACTGAGGGAAGACCATAAGACTATTTATTGTAATTATGAACAGTGTGCCTAGCACGAACACTTTCGAAAAAGTATGCGTAACGTAACCGTAAACAGGGCAATGATTTTCACTACGTTAACATACGTAAACGTAGTACCTCTTACGCACGATAGGGGCGCTGTACCAAGTTTCATACAAATGTTTACGGTAACGTTACGCATACTTTTTCGATAATGTTCGTACTAGGCACGCAGATTGGAAGGTAAAGCTAAGTTTCTGGGGCAAGGTCCCTCGGACCCTAAACCGGCTAGTTTTTACTGTCCCCATCTCCGTCCGTTTGTAGATAACCATCGGGTGACCGATTCGGGTCCGCTTATCAGTTTCAATCTGAATTCATCCTTACTTTGAGCAGTATTACGAATGTAAATCTTTTGGTTTACGTCGCTATAGAGTACGTAACCGAGGAAGGTATTTTTCAGAGAGTTTTTTTTACTTTATTTAGTAACCGAATTTGTTACGTATATGAGGAGCTCGGTGGCGCCGCGGTCTTGTACGCTTAACAATGATCGCAACGTTGTGCGACCATTGGCGCGGTCAATCCGATGATGGGTGACTAAAATTTGACACCGATTTCCTCCGTGCTTCGGAAGGCACGTTAAGCTGTTGGTCCCGGGTGCTATCTTTACCAACTGAGATAGCAGTCGTTACATCATATCAGAGATGATGATAACTCTGACGCCTAATTGGGAATGGGTATAGCTTACCCTAAGTGTTGCGGAGGTTTGATGGCAGTCGCTCCGTGTAGAAGCTTAGCCCTCGCCAAAGCTCTCAGTTTGGGAAGCCGACCCTGAGACAATCGGGAAAAAGGCTAGGATGATGATGAGTAACAGGATATGTTAATTCGTATGCACGTTGGGCAGAATTAGGATTTCATTTATCAACGCGGAATCGGCTTAAACCGAGTGCGTGTCACGTACGCAATCAGCTTATCGACGAGTTTACCGGCGTCAGCCACCGTGACGTGGTCAAGCCTTAGCCCTAGTAGCGACAAGGGAGGAAAAGGCACAAATGGCGTGCACACAAGCTTCCATAGTAATCCATACATACCGTACTGGCTGGGATGTAAGGGAGCGGCCTATCATCTTTTCGCTCCAAGCCAACCTCACCTGCCCGTGGTGCATCCTGCCGAATAACAAACGAGGCGCTGGCAACCGACTGGTGGCGGTATAACCATCACAATTGAAGGCGTAGCTAAATACTAAAGACCAGTGACGGGCAGCAGCGTCACCGGACCAAGAAGCTACGCCCTGCGATCGCCAATCCGCTTGCCCAGCGTGGCGATTATGGGTATATCCTCCAGATGTTTTCTCTAAGTGGCGAACAACTGGAGAGGCCTATGTCCAGCAGTGGACTGTAATAGGCTGATGATGATGATGACCGTACTGGCTCGATGGCTCATTTGGTAGTGACCTCTGCCTTCTGAGCCGAGGGTCGTGGGTTCTATTCCCGCACAGTACAAACTTCTGTGTGCAAGAAGATATTTGTCTGTATTGGTCTGGATGTTTACTAAGTATTTACGAAAAAAAATGTATCCAAGTAAGTTTATTAGTTGTCTACCAATAGTACAAGCTTCAGCTTAGTTTGGGGCTAGATGGCGCGATGTATTGTCTTGGGTTATTTGTTTATTAACTGTACATTTTAAAGATAAGAGGCCTGCAGGTGTGACACCATGCTAGCGCGTGTGTAATTCAACATCGATATGCAAAGAACAAAGTAAGTAGGGGGAGTAGTGTTCCTATAAATAAAAGCAAATCTTGTTTTTTTATCTCTCGCAACGCTTGTCCAGCTAATGATAGGATCGAGTGTCGGAGTGCTGCGATCGGCGCCGGCGAGAATTTCATTAAACTTGGCTCGTTGTCCGCGATGGAGAATTACGGGATGGCTCGGTATCCGCGGCCGCGGTTACACCGAATGGATGGTAAGAGGCTCTATGAAGTTTCGTATAATTCATTTTTTTTATGAAATAGGGGGCAGATCATTATCATCATGACATGACTTGTATTTATTATTATGATCTTCGAAACCTCGTTCATGTCTGGTTCCGCAGTGATAGATACTAGTTATCTTATTTAATTATTTAGGTGGCTCATTTTGAATAGCGCTATCTTGGGACTGACTGACTGTAAGAGACTCCCCAAGAGGAAATCCCAGGTCTTTAGGCGGGGTGTGAAACGGCATCTCAGCGGGCCTTCAGGGTGAGGGCGACAGGCGCAATGGGTTTGTTCTATTGTGCCTGTCGACCTAACTTTTGAACCTCACGACACGACCGCTTACCATCAGGTGGAGTGAGGTTATCCCGAAAGTCCTCTTATAAAAAAAAAAGAATCGCAATTTTTTTGCCTTAAATATGGCAATTATATGGAAATGGTGTGAGTGCAGTCTAGCAGCTTTTGATTTTATAGCTGCTAGTAATTTTCGCTGTACGAGCTACAGCAGTTTTGTCGATGGCCGACGCTGCGCCTCGATAGTTTGGAAACTTTCTATTTGCGAGGTCCGATGATGACTTATGGGGCTCCATATCTATAAACACACAATTTAAAAAGAAAACGTAGGTTGTATATTGATCAAATTCATTACAATCTTGGATTCCCATTGTTTAATTAGGACGAAAAAAATGTTTACAAGTATTAGGTTTTCTTACACACATAAATTGCACTTGAATTTTCGCCCACCACACGAGGAGAAGAGTTCTGATGTCAATGACAATTGTCATTTGGGGATATGCCACCACGCTCATAAGGTCATCATTTGTACAGGTAAACGCTACTACTGTATGCGGTTACGGTTTATGATGTAAAAAGCCAATGATTATGGTGAGAGCCTTACGCTCCGGGCAAAATTGAACATGGTATAAAATTTTATGCAATGTTAAAGCTTTTAAATTTTTGCCGTGTTTTAATGTAATATGTACTTAAAAATATCGATAAAAGTGGCAGACAATGGGAGAGGCCTACGTTTAGGAGTGGACTGAGAAGTGCCGATGAAATACTAAAAATATATTAGCTTACCGCGATACTCGTAATCCGCAACCCGCTGGGTGGATGACCTTAGAAGAACTGCTGGCAGTTGCTGGATGGGGGAAGCCCGGGATAGAGATATGTGGCGCGAATTAAAGGAGGCCTACGTTCAGAAGTGGACGGACCAAGGTTGTTGATTGATTGATACTCGTAATTGGTTTCGTGTTTATGCAATCCCATAACTACTTCTAAAAGTGTAAAACGTAAGTAAGTACCATTCACATGATGAGTATAAAACTCCAGAGAATTTAAACTTCAAAATAAACAGTGTTTTGAAAGAAAACTTGTTAATTTATTTCACGTCTCTCGCCACTTCAGTTGGGGTTGCGTCGGCGTTTTTATGACCGGCTCTCAAATTGTTTGTCTACAAAGTTTCATTGGGTCTTTGATGAAGTTGCCCTGAGAAAATATTCAAGCGCGTTGTGTCATTTGAAGGATAGTTTGTAAGGGCGAACTTCGTTCACAATTTTATTAGTAACGTGTAATAATATTTCGCCACGATCGTAATTTGTTTAGAGACAAGACTCGCTCAGAGCGTTGCCTTTATAGTGCGAACGGTTAAACTATGGAACTCCTTAACTTTCTTTACGAAAAGAGATTAACTATCAAGATGTCAGAAGATGGGGTGTAAGGGATTCACCTATCAACTTTAAGCTCCAAGCCACCCTCACCTGTCCGTGGTGAATCTTGCCAATAGCAATCGAGGCTCTGGCAACCGACTGGTGGCGGTATAACGTCACGTTTGAAGGCGTAGCTTTACCAAAGGCCGATGACGGAGCAGCGCCATTGGTGTGAGAATATCCGCCCTGCGTTAGCCAACCCGCCTGCTCAGCGTGGCAATTATAGGCAGAGCTTACGGAGCTCCTGGTTAGGGTTGGGCCGGCATGGCGAGGGCAACTGACAGTTAATGCCAATAAAATAAAAATAAATAAATCGGGCGTGGGGAGGCCATTATGTCGAGCTACTATAAATAAAAAAATAACAACGAAATAGGTACGGCGAAGTAGATGTCATGATCGTATTATTTCATTTCATTCGCATTAATAGGCATAATACAAACTTATTTACGTGTCAAAACAACGAAGATTGACAACGTCATCTAATACAACGAAATCGAATAAATACGAAATTGTCGAAATATCACGTAAAATATAACCCAATTACGAGTTCGGAATTCATTTTCTACAACAAACAAATACGTATTTGGCTTCGTTAGTATCGAATAACTCAGATGAAATTTGTAAAACACGTAGCCGAAGTTACTGAACCAATTGCGAACAGACCAATTTTGGTAGTAATTGCTGTTAGAAGCTGTAGACATTTATATTATAGTTAAGCCGTGTGAGAAGTAAGGGAGAAAACTATCATCTTAACAATTTATTGCAATACTTAAATAAATAACCCAAGACCCATGCCACACTGGGCCACACAGCGCCACCTAGCCCCAAACTAAGCCGAAACTTGTACTATGGGTACTAGACAACTGATAAACTTATATATATATTTTTTTTGTAAATAAATACATATTATACATAGAAAAAACACCCAGACCAATACAGACAGACATGTTCATGAACACAAATGTTTGTACTGTGCGGGAATCGAACCCTTGGCTCAGAGGGCAGAGGTCACTACCAAATGAGCCACTTAGACTTGTTATTTACAAAGAATTTCTGTAAGTAATTAGAAAACTATGTAACGTACATGATTAGATATGTTGAACATTACATATAATTGAGCCTTGAAGTTCGTTATTGAATCAGTTCTGGGAAACTGGGATGTTTTAGTGAATTTGGGATGTTTTGGTAAATTGAATGAGAAATAGATGGAGTTACATACTCGTAAGACGGATATAGGTAACTGCCTTGTCCGTATGGTTTCCCAATTCATGATAGGACCACACAATCTCATCCCCTGGGTGATCGACACAGACATGGGGCCAATTCTTTTTTCGTTGCATTAGGCATTTTCGTGGTGAAAAATCGGCGTAGTGCGTACTCACACTTACTAGAAGGGGAGAGCATATCAGCATACGCTTTGCTTAAACCATTTTTGATTGACTTGACTGTCATTTGTTTTAAGTGAACCTTCAAGATACTCGTTTTTCAACGGGAATGGCTTTACGCATACACCAGGGCCCTGGGAACGGGACACCCACTAAGCCCGACGGTGGTCTGCTACGAGCACTCTCTCTGAGGAATGCCTGAAGGAATTCGACACTAACCCCCCCCCCCCCCCCCCACCCCCCCCCCAGCGCGGTAGCACTGTGCCGCCCAACGTGAACGGGAGGACGGTGTAATGTCCTCCCGAGGTGAGAATAAAGAGCACTAAACACGTCAAATACCTATGAAATTCATCTGTAAGTTTATTTGAAACATTCGATATCCTTAAATAAAGGATAACAATCTAGGTATTTAATTAATATTAATCCATACTTATGATCCTAGGGCCATAAACATTATAAAATGGAGATTTTCTCTGTTGACATGGTAAAGAGATTATCTTTATGAAACTTACAACCTAAAAAATGGTAATGCCAATACTGGGATTAAACGCTTCATTATCCAAATTACAACAAAGTTGACAGAATACAAGGCATAAATTAAAACCACAAGAATTCATTAAGAGAGCAAATAAATGAAGGCGGCACGGTTAGGGATTGCAAACCAGCAAAGTGGGATCCCGCAATCCAGCGGGATCAAGCTAAATTTTAGGCCCTGCGGGATCCAGCAATATGTTGCGTTTGCGCAATACGTATCCACATGCATCAACCGGCGCGAATTATATTAAAATTCTACCAATTAAATCGAATGGGGATGTAAGGGAGCGGCCCATCACCTTTTCGCTCCAAATCATCCTCTGCCCGTGGTGCATCCTGCCGAACAACAAACAAGGCTCTGGCAAACCGACTGGTGGCGGTAAAACCATCACGATAGAAGGCGTAGCTAAATACCATAGACCGATGACGGGCTGCAGAGTCACCGGAACAAGAAGCTACGCCTGCCCAGCGTGGCTTGATTATGGGTATATCCTCCAGAGGTTTGCCCTAGGTGGCGAGCAGCTGGAGAGGCCTATGTCCAGCGGTGGACTGCAATAGGCTGATGTTGATGAATTAAATCGGATAGACGATGGACTTAACGTAACGTTACGTTCACGATATCACTTGGTTAAAGAAGAAGAAAGACCAAAGTGGTAAAATAATAATAGATGAGGCATTGTTGATCCTACCGTGGGTGTCGTAGAAGGCGACTAAGGGCATAATATATTAGGAAACGGGCAGCAGATTTTACTTGGGTAATAATAAAACATACTGCGGTGTTCAACCCGCCTGCCAAGCGCGGTGACTGAGGAAAATCCTTCAATTGACATTACCATTTGGAGAGGCCTATGTCCAGCAGTGGACATTTGCAGTCTGATTATATTGATGACGGTTTTGAATTCCATAAATGACTGGCTCGGTGGCTCATTGGTAGTGACCCCTGCCTTCTGAGCCAAGGGTCGTGGGTTCGATTCCCACCCGGGACAAATATTCGTGTGATGAACACTTGTGTTTGTTCCGTGTCTGGGTGTTTATATTTGTATTTAAGTATTTATTTGTGGTACCTTCGTTGTTCTGATACCCATAACACAAGTGCTTAAGCTACTTACTTTGGGATCGGAGCAATGTATGTGTTAAAAAAAAAAAAAAACAAAAAAAAAAAAACAAACAAAAACTAAACAACACGGGATCCCGCAGAATCCCGCTGTAACAAAATCAATCCAGCAAAAATCCCGCGGAATTAAAAACAGTGTGGGTTTGAAAACCCTACACGGGTGATAAAATTAACAAGCCCCGTAATTATGATTAATTAACAATGTAAAATGATACTCTTGATTCTCTTATGTTCGAACGCGGTTATTATGTAAAATGCAATGGATATATTTATGAATATAGCTAGGTGATGTACTTCGCCCGTGCGGTTTTATGGATTTCGAATTGACCACCCCATTTCATCATGAACATGCCTATTTGTATTGATAGGGCTGTTTGATAATATCTTTTTACAAAAAAAGCTTTTATAAAAAAAAGTTTACATTTTTTTTTTATAAAAAGAGCGTTAATGTTGACTTTCCTCCATCTGATGGTAAGCGGTCGTGAGGTCCAAATACAAAAGTTCTAAACTGTCAAAATATCCCAGAACTACAGTTGAAACCGAGTTTAAAACCTCTCAAACCCAGACTCTCCTCTGACAGGACGGACTGCGAACGACGCTGATGTAAGAATTACACAAAATATCCGCCAATTGACGTCATCCGCAGTGACGTATATTACGGAACGTTAGACTTTTAAATTCACGTACCGTATAAAATATTCAACCGCTGGAAATTTAAAGCGGATTCCACAAAAATAGACAGTTCTAAACCAGAAACAGTAAGTGGCTTTGTTTGAATACAGCGGGAGTATTGATATTTGATGCAAAATAACTGGGTAAATAGAATTTGTGACGTTGTTCTGAGTGAATCTGGGAGTATGGTGTGCTGGTAAAGATATTTTATTGTGAAACTTGTTCGGTTTGCTATTATGGTAAATTTTATTTTTAATCTCGTTGTATTAAAAGTTGTTTTTTATGTAATTTAAGTAGTTAACAATCTATCTATCGAAATAGCCCGCGCTTCAGGCAAAAACGCTAATGATGCGTCGCCAAAATCATTAAAGAATTTAAAAAAAAACGGGCTCTTATTATGTAGTCACTCTCATTTATTTATGCGGTTTCTTTACTTGACTGCCGAAAAAAGAGGGTACTGTTTTTATAGCACTAGCTGTGCCCGCGACTTCGACCGCGTGGAATAGAGGTTCATCCTCTATTTTATCCCCTTGGGGGTAGAATTGATCAAAATCCTTTCTTAACGGATGCCTATGTCATATATCTACCTGCATGCCAAAATTAGGAAGCGGACAAGCAATCTTCTAAACAAGGATTCCTGTCAGTTTCCACCGCCAAGATAACTTCTTAACGGATAATTTAAACAAAGCTCTCTTAACTTTCTTTTCTGTACACGGTAAGGGCTAACTTTCCCCGCTAACTCACGTACACACGTCACAACACTCCTCATTCCCATTCCTAACACTTCAATTTATCTTGCCAAAACAGGCATTTGTCGGCAGCCGAGGAGCCAAAACAAAAGAGGTCAGATTTAAACAAATGACCGGCGGCCATCAGTTCGATCGCAGCCGAGCAAAATGTGTTTTGTTTATTTGATAAATCGACCGGAGACTGGGTCATCGGCCCGGATTCTTCCACTTTCCCGGATAATGGGGGAGTGGGGTTATTTACAACCGTGTTTATAAAGGAAAGTGCTTTAGAATTGTGTGCGAGCGCGAGAATATAAATACGAAGATAGGGATCTGATGTGTTCGTACGCCGGCTTTGAGCGTTACGAGACTTTATTTAAAGGTTTTCGGTAAGGGTTTCAGAATTCGCGAGATAGTATGTAATCACACTGTAGATTTTGTCAATATTTCTTATTAAACAAAAAATCTTTCTAAAAATAGAGAATATACCTACACATATTGATAATTCAGCTTTATTAGAATTTATTAGAAAATGTATAATACCAATAACCGTAACAGTTTTCGGAAACCGCTTTTCGGAAAACGTAGGAAGCCCTCAGGCCAGGTGGAACGACGATTTGCGCAGGATGGCTAGCAAATGTTGGATGCAAGAAGCCCAAGATGGAGCAAAGGATAGACCTCTGTCCAGCAGTGGACTGTTAGAAGCTGATGATGATCACATTATTCAACGCATTGTAAGAACTTGCCAATGGATTAGCATAGCATTTTACTAAAAAGATACCCTAATCGCGAATTGAGTTGCCGTTTCATATCTCAATTTTCTGCATTGCGGATTCACCTACATATTACACCTACATGAAATGCAATGCCACCTTTTATCTCTAAAGATTACACAAAACAGCTTATAACCTGTTCGCTAGCCCAGCAAAGAAAACCGTATGAAATTTTCCAAACACAAAAATAAAACGGCTACTAAGATGACAATAACGGAGCGATTCCGAGCCTGGCAATAAAGAAATAACAAGTCGGGGCTCATTCCGGAACAATCCGATATAAAACCCTAGTACGTAATCTGAGAACAAAAGCTGTATGGCGTATACAGGTTTCCTGGGCTTGGGGATGGTTCCATAACACGGGACGTTACGAAACTTCCTTTTCATATGGCATTGCTCGAATTATTTATTTATTATTACTACTTATATAGCATCCGATCTCAAATTAGAAGCACGGGAATACAAAAGTCCATAAGTGTGTGCGCAAATCATACGTGCATTCTGTTCATTCCCTTTTGTCCAATGAGATAAGTTCGACACGACCGAGAGCTTAAAGTATTTTACGATGCACGAGGTATATCACCTGATTTTCTTTCCGACTTCGGGTATTTATTGACAAAAAGAAACATTACTGAAAGATGTTTACATGATATTATTTTTTTGTATTGTAATAGTACAATTTTTGACGCTGGCCAAATACCAGCGTCAAGAATTGTACTAATATTGAAGATATAAATTAAGCACATAAAAATTCTACATGAAAGTCACAAAAGGTCACAAAGTATGCATCAAACATAAGTCATACAAAGACGATGGAGCATGCCGTAATGGGAATCTCATCAGCCGATCGCCTTCACGACGTAGAACAAAAGTCGATATAGGTAAGTGTATTTCAAACTTAAAACGGAGTTTCAGCTTTATTACATTAAAAGAAAAAGGAAGATGACTCTATAGAATGTAAGTAGGTATATAATGAAGAAGAGCGGGATTGCCAGTCACTAGTATTACTCTGTACTTACTAGGCAATTTCGAACAGGAATGCATGTCAAGTTAAACTATGTAAAGTGTGAAATGAAAATAAACGAAGATTCTGCAAAAAAACCAGCGTCACAGTGTCTATTAAAAGCCGCGCGACACAAACTAAGCATTTTTGTATCCTTTTTGGTGGCATATTTTACATGTTTGTATGTAATAATTTTTGTATTTAGAATAAGCGCAAAGTAGTAACTTTTTTCGTCAAAGAAAGAAAGTCAAACCCAAATAAACCATTTTTCTTTCTTTCTTTCTAATATCAATGTCGTCAATCACTGGACACGCGACCAAGCAACTCTATACAGTACGTGCGCCGGCGAGCGCGCGGCAACTGTCGGCATCGCCTCCTTCGGGATTGCTTCGGCTGCCGCTCTGAATATAGCTTCAAAATGTGACACTCATAATGGCAAATACATTTTTCTGATAGAAAAGTATCGGGTGGAATAACGATTGAGAAAAACTCTATCACTTATAGTTGAATCTGTGATTTGATTGGATTGTCTGTGGTATTTAGCTAAGCTAAGAGAGGTAGGGCATAGCGAATCTTTAAGAGAGGTAGGGCATAGCGAAACTTCGCTCGAATTGAGCCGCCCGTCCGGGGAAGGACCTCCACCCTATAGAATACCGCAGTCAAATGACCTCTGGGTCGTGTTTCTGCCGGTGAGTAGGGTTTCCGGAGCTCGTGGGGGGTTAGGGTTGGGCCGGCATGGCGGTGGCAACTGACAAGTAACTGACCACTTACTTGCCAGTTGTCACAGCGACTTGGGCTTCTCTTTCGCTTTCCATCAGGCGTAGGGAAGCCATTATGTCGAGCTACTATAAAAAAAAAAAGCCTTAGTCCTTTGAGCCCTCCTTTCCGCACAACAGTACTGGAAGCTAGTTCCTTTGTTCCCAGAGCTAGTAGGCTTCTGAATTTGTATGGAAAAGAAACAGATAATTATTCATGCTAACTCTATAAATAAATTTCGGAAGCACTTGCACGAAGCCATAGTCGATTTATAAGTGTATTTGTTTTGAAGATACATAGTTTAGTTAGGCGATATATGTACTTAAAAGTTATTATAATTAATTGTGCAATCAACTTTAAGACTCCTAACTGTTTTTTTCCTAAGATGTATTGTTGTAGCAATTGTTGGTAAGCCTAATAAATAAATAAGCCTTTAATTAATTGTGATGGTTATACCGCCACCAGTCGGTTGCCAGCGCCTCGTTTGCTATTCGGCAGGATGCACCACGGGCAGGTGAGGTTGGCTTCGAGCGAAAAGATAATAGGCCGCGTCCTTACATCCCATGATAGTAGGAAATATTACTCCCCAACAGTCAGTCGATTAAAGATCTGAGACTTCACTTCAATCAATGCGGTACTCCGCGCAAGGTATTTTTTTTATGAAATAGGGGGCAGACGAGCAGACGGCTCACCTGATGGTAAGTGATAACCGCCGCCCATGTACATCTGCAACATCAGAAGTTACAGCTGCGCTGCCGGCTTTTAAGAAAGAGGTACGCTCTTCAGTACAAAAGGCGAACAAAACAAGATGAAGCGAAACAAAGACTGATTATGATTAACACAGTGGCTTCGGGCAGCGAGACCTGCTCCCCGGGGGCGTCGCCGCCGCTTAATTTGGCGAATAATTTACTCGAGTTTTCACCAAAGTGAACGTTTCGACGCGGGAAAAATAATGCGCACATGGAGTCGGTTGCCTTCGAAAACATTGTGTGCTGAATGAGTGGCGATCATTTGTTTCCTTCTAGAAGGATTTGAAGGGATTCTCGCTTTTGGTTTTTTTTTTCGAAGATGTGGAATTGCTTGGGCGGAGCTAAGGAGCGCGAGCGGTGAGATTCTCTTAAATTCTTTTAAAAAATCTGTAAAATACGTTCTAAAATGGTGTATTTTATTAATACGATATTATGCACGTTGGAAGGAAAATATGAATTGTAATTATGGTATGTTTTTCAAATTCGCTATTATAATTCCGTAATGTTTTCATAGCATGGCTTTTCTTAACTGATGGAAAGCGATAAAGAAGCCTAAGAAGCAACTTGCAAGTAACTAAAACAATCATGTCACCTCTACCACAAGTTACCACCGCCATCTGGCCTGTAAAAAAGCTCTAGTTACCGACTTATTAGAGAACTTGACGATGTCACTTCACGGCTGTTTAGCTGAGAGTACGAGGCGGTTATCGCCCGCCGCAGGGCGTACTCTCCGCGAAACCACTCTACTTCTGGATGAGAAACTCCCTTCGACTCTTACAAGATCCACTGGAAAACATGTTCTATAACTCAGGCAACCGCAAATAATGTATTATTGTTAAAATACATTATGTTAGGTTATTTTAATTAAAAATCGCTGATAGCTTGCTTTGTCGCGGCACTGCTTCTCATCACGTCGAAGTTGTTTGTATTAGAAAATTACAATTTGCTGTTATCTTGTCTGAGAGATTGTAACATGGATTTCTTAAAGATAGAGCAAATAAATCCTATATGCGTATATATAAAGGCGTGGTTCATCGCAGGTCATATGATTTAGCAAGAGTTAGGATCGAGGCAAAAGAATATTAAATTATCTGACATTAAAAGGCTCAATTTGCTTTTAGAATTCAGTACTTCAAAGAAAAAACAGAAACTTATTAATATAATCGTCTTCCACAATTTTTTATAGTTTTTAAAAGATAAATTAGGTCGCCTACGCTTGTTTTTTGATCTTAATCTTCTACGACCTACCCTAAGACCTATCTTATGCAGCCAATTAAAGTACTAAAGTGTAGTTGTTACAAAAAAGGGCTAAGAAATTTTACATGAATTCCTTGGAGGCTATAGTTCAAGTCGTGATCAAGTAGGTACCTAAGTTGTTTACAATAGTAAATGTTTGATCTAAACTGTCCCCATTATTAGACCATTTCTGCCGTGTGTTGTTATAATATAAAACTTCAGTATTATAAATAGTAAACCATAACCTAAGACGATCATGGATACCATTAAACTACCCCAACGACAATCTATATCTTGATTTGATTACACTATGCGTACAACCACGACATTGACAAAACACACGTTTAACAAACAAATATTTCACCCGACAAATCTATCAGGCAGATTATCACCGTCCCAACCGTTTCGTTTACAAAAAAATATATCCCTTCGACTTCACATTTAACCGTTCGCTTTTCTATCTGGGCGTCCTCTGGAGCCCTGAGGCAGCGGTTCCAAACCTTTTCACTCTATGGGTCCATGTTTTAGTTCGAATAGTCCCATATGGTCAGCAACCCGCTTGCCAAACTTGTTGATTAAGACAAATCCCCCAAATTACAATAGGCATGATGTTTCATTTTTGTTTTGGGTTGATATTGATGCATCACCCAATCGTAGAAACATTGTTGAAACAATTACTCCGCTTGTATAAAAAAACCCGAGGTATCACAATTTCAAAGTCACAAATATGGATTCGCCCTAAAACGCTTCATACTTTGCGTGGTATTTTGTATGCCTCGTATAAAAAGTTTGTTTGATAGCTATATTTAATACTGCGTTTATGGCATTGATTTAATATCAAAAAATAGACTTTCCCTATGAAGTTTGAAGGTCTATCACGCTCTCATTTTGGAAAGTAATTTTATTATGATTTCTCAAATAAGTCCAATTTAATGGTTCTTTCTGGAAGCTATCAAATAACATGGAAAATTAAACATAGTCATCTACCTTATTGTCATTGTGCGCTCTCTTACATTCCCTTAACTTACACATCGCATCGGAAAAGATGATAGGCCGCTCTCTTAAATCTGCCAGCAAATGTGTTTCTATAATATAAAAAAGATCTTGGTAACTTCTACTTATTTATACGGCTAAGCTGGGGCCGTATATGTGTCGCAGTCATCTGGTTGAATCTCCTATTCAATTGAATGTCTAGCGCGTTCATTGAATGATGACATTTAATTGAATGACTAGACCGAACGTTGACTAAACACGCGTCAATTAACGTCCAACTAGGTATCGGATTGAAACGAACGTTGAACGTTACATTAAGCAAGTTGACGAGTGGTCCTTTAGGCATTCAATTGAATGTCGTCATTCAATGAACACGCTAGCCATTCAATTGAATAGGAGATTCAACAAGATGACTGCGACATATATACTCTCAGACCACGGGGTCCACGGATCGCAGCTTAAGAAACACTGCCCTAAAGGATTCAGATGGTATCTGTTAAAAGAATAGCTGCGATTCGCCGAGGCACCTGTACCCGCGTATCGGGCAGATCGGCTGTTTGCGAGCCGATGTGCAAATGTGATAGCTCGTGACGGAAAAGAGTTCGCTAGGGTATGGCAGTGGTGTTGGGTGACGTTTATCGAGTGGGGAATCACGTACGAAAGGTGCGTCATGCTTGCGAAAGGACATGAGGGTCGATTTTTCTTTCCTTTTAAAAATTTTTGCTTCGGTGGTTTCTGCTAACGGTACAAAAACATATAGTACCTGTAAAAATTCTTTCTCATGAATGCCTTGATGAAATTTCCACGGGGATGAAGCCGCTAGCTCGTTAAGGAAAAATAGGAAAGTATACTTGACACTTACGGCCGTATTCACAAACGTTACTATGCGTCGGACGACCCAAAAACCTATAGGATTTTGGGCATTGTGCATCCGCGCATCGCCGAAATAAGGTAAACCGACAGAGAACCATAATTATTAATTAACTTATCTCCCTAGATTAGCAAACTGAAATGGCAGCAGAACCGAAGAACCAACTGCAGAACCGAAGACCGTAAACATCTTCTAGAGTGGATGCTGCTTCTTGGAAAACGTAATATGATGTACTCAGCCATGTTGAAGTGACGATTGTCTGGTAGACCAGATAGAGAGATTTGGAGAGACTTATGTCAAGCAAGGGACTGCAATATCCTAACAAATAAAAAAATAAAATAAAAAGTATTTATTTCAGATAACTAAGATCCATAAAGTGTTAGTACAAGCTTAATTTCTATGTTATTATCTTATTTCTAAAACCGACCTTGTCCTTAACAACAAATGCCGATCAGTGGACATTCCTCACTGTCGGCTATCTCCCTCAGCAAGCTATGGCAGCTGCCGGCACTCTGTGCAATAAAGATGCGCTTTTTTGCGCACGATGGCGTCAAAACTATCGACGCCCGCCAACGCAAACATCGCGGACGCGCTACAGAACCGCGGTTCCGCGGAACCGCTACTAATGATAGTGAGGTTGACTCTTCTAGTAGCAAGTATCCTTGGTTTACCAAGCGACGACATGAACTTTACGTCTGTCGGACCTTGCACTTCATGACTCAAATTTGTCCTTAGCAAGACACACACACACAGTCTATGTGGAAGTAGTCTGTCTACGTGCCCTATCTCTTAAGGATATACCAAGCATAGCAGACCGCTTGCTCCTAAGTCATAAAAAAATCTCAAAAGACCGTTTGAACAGCATTCTCTTTCATCGATAACCAATCGCAGCCCTACAGCGAATTGAATTTGCTTTGTAAGTCTTGTTCAGAATGTTATCTCGTGGAATTGCGCCGGGCGTTGGTTGCGTTCAAGGGAACAGTATCGGGGATAGGGTTGATTGCGCTTTATACGACGCAATTTTAAAAAGATACTCCAGCCATTGTTAATGTATTATCATAAAGATACTGAATAAAGATTTTTCATTTTCAATTTTGAAACGCTTTAAATATATGTACCTAATTTTTTTTATAGGATAATGCGTGTTTGAGGCCAGAAGAAGGAATAACTTTAGAAAAACATAACAAAATTAAAAGTTCATATGAAAATATACGTAATGATACCTACAAGTCAGTTGTATAAACTCAATTACTAGCTTTGCATTGTATAACTTTAAATTTATTATGAACGTTCTAATACAAAAATTGTGAAAACACTGGCGATGAAAAAGAGTAACTATCGAGTTCCGTTGTTCTAGATAGAAATAACAAACACGGTAGTAAATATTAATTATTTCGCCCTCACCTGGAAGGCCCTCTAAGATGCCGTTTCATGCCCCGCCTAAAGAACCCAAGATTGAAAGAGGAAGGAAACACATGAGCTGAAAAGGGGTTCCATGACTTCATGGCACGGGGGCAGGAACGAGGAACTAAACTTCTTGGTGTGCGCTACTATTGTCTGTGTGGTATGCGGATGACAACGCTGTATTTTGTCTGTATGCATTTTCAATATTTATAATTCACATTACTGTATAAAACAAAATCAAAAAAACAAATTTAGACTGAATAAGTAGAAAGCAACATATCTACGCCAGCTCACCCTTTCTATCTTGCTATTCCCTACCCAAATGCTGCCTTAAATAAATCGCTATGACCGCCTAAATTGGGATGATGACTAAAAAATAATTTAATGTCCATCAGATAGATTAATGAAAAATATTGGATACGTATTTTTTATTTTGCCTCTTGTTCAAAACTTACGAAGATACATTGATTTTAAATGTCACATGGACGTCACGTTAGAGTACCAAATATACTCTAACGTGACGTAGTTAGCCCCCACTCCGTAACTTTAATGCGCTATATCTAAGTATTTTCTTGTTATTTCGACAAACCAAAAATACGGCTCTTATATTTTTTTATTATCTAAGAGACGGACTAATTATTTTTTTCATTTCATACCTTGTCATCATCCGTATTGTTCATCAATTGTATAATTTATCTAGTTATATTTCTTGGTGCGCAATAAAGAGTATAAGTGAATAAAACAAAAGATATTTGACAGGTATATCTACGTAATATACCTGTCAAAATTAGGTAATTCACGTGACAAAACACGTATTCACTGACGAAACACCATCCATCCTTCACGCCCCTAAAAAAATACACACACAAAGATCCTAAAACATTCGGCGGCCATTCAAGGCGTAACAACCACTATTACATCCCATCCGCTCCGTGTCATTACCTAGCAAATTATTTGCCACCCGACAGGTGGTCACGTATCCCCCCCACCCCCCGCGTAGTTTAGTTTTGTGGCCTCAGAGAAATCTATTTTCAAGCAAACGCAATCGAATTACCAGTTCCCGAGGATAACGGGGATTCTGACAAAATGCCTCCGTTCGCCTGTTAGCGGGACGTGACCGGTCGCTAAAAGATGGAGGTGCGGAGTTTCGGGAGAAAGTTTTTGTGAGTTACTCATGATAATGTGCTTGGAAGTTAATAGAATGATGATTGTTACAACAGTAATAACATTTGGTGCTCAAAAGGAACAAAATCTATTAAAATACATGCGACAGTTTTTTTTTTATAAGAAGAGCTTTCAGGGTGACCTCACTCCACCTGATGGTAAGTTGTTTTGACGGATGTATATATGTTATTCCTTTTGTTTTTACTGTATATATTTTTACAGTTTACTCATCATATATCACAATTTTTAAGGGTCCGATAATCACGCGGCGAAACCGTGGGCTGAAACTAGTACATAAATAAACATCAATCAACATCACAATATATATTCTAAATCGGAAAATATATTTGAAGTACGTACATATATTACTACCGGTACATATGGAGGTCGCTGACGGAGATCTGTTTCCAGGACATCTTCAGACTGATGATGATGCTAAAGACATAGGTATGTTGTAGGTACAAAACAAACATTTGTTTATATTAGTACAATAGTAGACTGAGTGGTAGACGTAGGCGCCCGCCTGATGAAAAGCGAAAGAGGAGCCAAAGTCGTTTTAGCAAAGGACATGTAGCCAAATCTCTTGTCTTATTTATCACTGCCATACACATAGCATTTGAAAATTCACTCAACATCAAGACCAAACTAATAAAAATAGATTTGGAAATTTAAAATACGCTCGACCTAACTACCCTTCATCAAAAAAAAAGCCACGAACTGGCTCGATTAAATCACCTTGAATCCTTTGAACGCCAGTGACGCATATAAGTGACGATAACAATAGATTTTCTTCTCATTTCTCGGTGCTCAGAGGATTAAAAGCTAAACAACTATATTAAAATAGCTTTCCCCCTTTGATAATTAAGACGCCATACGCACACATATTTTATACTAGCTTTTGCCCGCGGCTTCGCTCGCGTTAAATTCGGGGTGAATGCTCCATACAAACTTCCACCACCATTTTAGTGAACGTGGGGGGGTTAGAACCCTTTCTAAGCCCCTGCATGAAGAAGGCTATGTTACTCTACCATCCCTTCAACTACCTCCACTTAAAATCATGTCAATTCGTCGCTCCGTTTTGCCTTGAAAGAAGACAAACATACAGACAGACACACTTTACCATTATACTATTAGTAAGTATGGATAGGCAGACGAGACATTAAATTTATACCACGCCTCTTTTGTCGAGGCTTAAAGAGTTCTCCAATAAATGGACTTACTAGACAAACTTTTCTCGTACCATAAAATTAAATCAGGCCTCTAACAAGTAACAATTCCGAAGGAGCGATTACAGATAGACATTTCAATTCTATTTATTTATGGACACAATTTTCACATGGAGATAGTTGATTTCACATGGAGATAGTTGAAGGGCCGGGATTATACAGTCATTTATCCCAGTAAAGCGTGATGTACACTGGGGACGGGTGACGGATAGGTACTATCTGTAAGTAGTAGACCGAGTAAGATGGGCCGTGTTAAAATTGTGTGTTCTGCCTCTATTCAATCGTTAAAGTAAGAAAACTAGGGTGCAGTAATATTGTATAATCTTAAGCTAGGTATCGCCTTCGCTGCGGGTATTTCAGATATAAACATTTAATTAATTGGGTTTACATTATTAAACCTATAGCCTTTAGAAGCAATAAATATCCATCTCAACGTGAATAAAGCTTTCCAATAGTTCCAGAATTTTGAAATTGTTACAGTAGTTTTTGGATGTAAGGGAGCGACCTAACACCTTTTCGCTCCAAGCCAACCTCACCTGCCCGTGGTGCATCCTGCCAAACAACAAACGAGGCTCTGGCAACCGACAGGTGGCGGTATAACCATCACAATTGAAGGCGTAACTAAATACCACAGACTGACACATATGACGGGCAACAGCGTCGCCGGAGCGAGAAGCTACGCCCTGCGATTGCCAACCCACCTGCCCAGCGTGGCGATTATGGGTATATCCTCCAGACGTTTGCCCTAAGTGGCGAACAACTGGAGAGGCCTATGTCCAGCAGTGGACTGCAATAGGCTGATGATGATGGTGATGATGAAGCTAGGTATCGCCTTGGCTGCGGGTATTTCAGATAAACATTTAATTGTGTTACATTATTAAATCTATAACCTTTAGAAGCAATAAATATCCATCTCAACGTGAATAAAGCTTTCCAATAGTTCCAGAATTTTGAAATTGTACAGTAGTTTTTAAGTTCATTCATTCACAAACATACTTACCCACATTCACACATACAAATATTTCCTGTTTAGAATTTTATTGCAAATTAACCTTTTTTCAATTACAAAGATTTTTTAATTACCAAGAAATATTTTTCTTTAGCTTTAGATCAAATTCATTTTGAGGCTGCGATGTGATTTTGTCCGATTTAATACAAAATATTAATCTTATTGTTTTTAAATCTGTGTTCTAATCTGCAAACTTATAGACTTTTTTGTATACCTAGTAACGAGATCCTACAAGAGCCAATATCATGTTCTAAAATATATTACGGTATTTTCTAAATAATGTTTGTTCATAGCCATTCGTCAGCAGATCATGAATAATTTTACATTTAGGTTCGCCGCTTACGACGAATATATTTAAAAAAGCATGACCTTTTCTTAGCAGTAAGTTAGCAAAAAGAGAAAATATTGATATTCTTATTTAAAAAAAACTACAATATCGTATTATTCATATAATAATATGCATATATATATTCATGGCTGCAATCATTCAATCCAGATCGAAACTGTTGATTTTATATACGCAATTGTACTTCTTTGGAATGTAAGGGGAGCGGCGTATTATCATTTCGCTCCAAGCCAACCTCACCTGCCCGTGGTACATCCTGCCGAATAACAAACGAGGCGCTGGCAACCGACTGGTGGCGGTATAACCACCACAAATTGACGGCATCTGCCCAGGTGTCAATTACGGGTATATCCTCTAGATGTTTGTCCTGTGGTGAACAACTAGAAGGGCCTATGTCCAGCAGTGGACTAGGATAGACCGATGATGATGATGATGACTCTTACAACCAAAACACACATAATAATCAAAATGTCGTGTTAAATTCAAAAATGTGTTAAGCCCGTCGTGTGTGGCACGCCTAGCGCGTACGTAGGGCACATTCGGCGCGAGGCGTGTCGGGCGGCGTGTCGTCCGCGCAAACACGCATTAGCATAATCAAACGCAGCGTGTGCGCGCACGCACTGGCCTGGGAAAACGCGCCGATGCTTAACTAAGTTAACTCCTTGCCGGACTCTCTGTTTCCGGAGACATACAATCTTGAGGTGTTCAAGGCGAAAGTGAATCGATATTTTCTGGGTAAGCGTGTTCCATCGTAGGCTTCAATATCACTTAACACCAGGTGGATTGTGGCCAAGCGCAAACCCATAATGAATAAAAAAAACTGTTTGTCATCTGCAGCCGCCCAGGGTAACCAAGAACGCTATGCTACAGCGCTTAGGGTACCTACCGCTGCAGCTTGAAAAATCATCATTGGATTGCGTTATAAGCGTATTGCTACCAGTAATTGTTTATCCGCACCCAGAGGGAAAGCACATTTCGAAATGCCGTCCTTTCAGATAAACGTTGTCTAAGGCGATCCTCAAGATTTTAAGTGACATCAGCATTACCTTTAATTGGGCTCATCTTTGTTACTTAATGTTTTAAAGTTAATTATTTTTTAAAAAAAATTAAACCGACTTCAAAAAAACACAAACGACCAAAACTAAAAAGCGATAAATAACGTAAGTAATTCTATCCTTAATACATAATTATTTAAATATTACAATTATCACTTATTTTTGAAGTCGGTGCCAGCCTCTCGGTACCTAACGTAGACTGTTGTTGTATGACGCGCGCGGCCGGCAAATCCACACGACAATATACATTTATTTGGCTGGCACCGACTTCAAAAATAAGTGATAATTGTAATATTTAAATAATTATGTATTAAGGATAGAATTACTTACGTTATTTATCGCTTTTTAGTTTTGGTCGTTTGTGTTTTTTTTGAAGTCGGTTTAATTTTTTTTCAAAAATAACTTTATTTCACAATTTTTAGTTGCGTTTATGTGCTGTGACCTTGAATAAAGGCTAATTAATGTCCTTAAGACTTTTACTTAGGAATGAAAAATTTTGCTTTAAGTCGAGTGAAGACTTTGCGATCTAGAATCAAGCAAATCACTTACCAAATCACCTGCCCTATTAGCCCTGCATAAGTACATACTACTATCTAGTTTAATATCGACCAATGTCAGTACTGTCCCCTAACTCCTAACCGTTAAGGAATTCTGTGGCTTCATCATCAGCACCAGATGTTGACGCCCGGAAGCATATACCTGAGTAAAATATGATTACGTAACAAAAACACCATATGGGCATACAATTTTCGGTTGTTGCCCTCAATTTCTCCAGGATCCCATCATCAGATCCTGACTTGCGTGGGACTTGCATGGGACCACCTCGGAAGTGTCCTCTGTCGAACTGTCGAAAAATTTTTGAAATCCATCCATAATTGACGGAAATATCGGTGAACATACATAAAAAAAAAATATTATACATACAGACGAATTGAGAACCTCCTCCTTTTTTCGAAGTCGGTTAATTAATAAGTCTGCTTTCTTTTCAAAAAAAAATATTTAAAAGTTTTACTGGTAGCATTTTTCCTTATAAAAGGGTAAAAATCCAAGCTGGCGGACTGTAGTACATTTTAATTGAAGGAATTTGGTAGATTTATTAAAAAAACCGCAACGAGTCACCCGCGCAGTGTGTTACGTACTGTGAACGTGAGCAAGTTTATGCAAGCTCACCTTTCGTCGAATATAAACAAGTCTGATCTAATTTTGATCTACATCCAACAAAAATACGGCTACAAGTCACTTGTAGTGTTGTATTTTAAGGGCCCGGTACACAATCGGCAATGTTGGGCCAATACAGGCCATGACCATTGTGTACAGGGGGTATTTGTATGTAGTGGCGGACAATTGTCGATCGTGGCGCGCAATCGGCAAGTTGTCGGTTTTTCGGGCACACTTCAAAGGAATCGTGGCGTAGCGTGGCCTGTGGTGTTCACGCAATCGGCCATTGCTTAGTTCGTCACCGACCGCTGACGGAGATAGTACACATTTTTGTTGCGTACTACGAGTTGGTACCTATAATTTTTGATAGATAAAAATGTCTGTATCGTGGAGTAACGAAGAAACCTTCAAATTCATTGATTTATACCAGACTGAGCCCGTATTATGTTTTAGTCCGCACTTATTTCTACGTCCGTTGCAAATGGCTGCTAAGGCAGTAATGAGACATGCGCCATTGTGTGAACACCAAGCGATCGTGGCCTACAGTTGTGCATTGCAAAGCATCGCCCATCATGGCCCATTGTGTACTGGAGCCTTTATGTTAGTGACTCATGTTTAATGAAAATAGTAAGAAAGACGATACTAATAGTTGTGACAGCGAATAGGTCCATGCCGTCCATGAAACTTTGTATTCAAGATAAGATATGTATCATTATCAACAAAATAACAATCGAGTATCAATATACGAAGTAAGTATTGCCACCCTGGGCAGGCGGGTTGGCGATCGCAGGGCGTAGCTTCTCGCTCCGGTGACGCTGCTGCCCGTCATCGGTCTATGGTATTTAGCTACGCCTTCAATTGTGATGGTTATACCGCCACCAGTCGGTTGTCAGTGCCTCATTTGTTATTCGACAGGATGCACCACGAGCAGGTGAGGTTGGCTTGGAGAGAAATGATGATAGACCGCTCCCTTACATCCCAATGACAATTATCATTGGTGGAGGCCTATGTCCAGCAGTGGACGTTTGCAGGCTGATGATGATGATGAAAGCGATTACAGTACGCATTGGGTTAATGGAAACTCGATAAAGCATCTTTAAAATACCCAACACATTTATACTCGTAAAGTGAACAATTTCAAACCGTTCTAATCAAACAAGATGATCACTCATGCCCGCCATGCTACGGTATTTTAGAAATTCGCTAGAATTTCAAACCGGTTTCAAGCTAAGCAAAAACAAGGTAGATACACCCACAGACCCGATGATCGCTCATCCCCGCGGTCCGACCGACGCGACGCGCGTAACGAAGCGCGCTCGACGCGGCCGGTAACTCGGTAACGCAATATCGACGGCCACTAAAACTGTAACCTCGCCGGTGCAGCGCGATTAGATTAGCGACGCGGGATCTACAGTAATCGCGTTGATGTGTTTGGGTTCCGAGCGATAAGCGGAGAGCAAATATGGAGGTTCTATTATATTCTATTCTATCATTCTATGTCAAGGAAGCATCCTACAGCACCCTACATCCACAGCTGCGTCAACCAAACAAGCAATATGGATTCCAGCCCATTGCCACAGTAATTCGGACCCACTATCTCACTGATTATCTGCTAAAAATGCCACTGGGCTGCGTTACAATAGCATAATGCCATCCATACTTTCTTAGGAATATGCATTCGAATTCAGTCAGTGACGTTTTAGGGAAATGATAAATAATTGCACTTACCTCCTCACAGCATTTACACATACCCTTAGGTACGTTCGTATGGCCATACACGAAGAAAATACACGATCACCAATACGGATGATGACAAGGTATGAAAATGAAGAAAATAATTAGTCCGTCTCTTAGATAATAAAAAAATATAAGACCCGTATTTTTTGTTTTGTCGAAATAACAAGAAAATACTTAGATATAGCGCATTAAAGTTACGGAGTGGGGGCTAACTACGTCACGTTAGAGTATATTTTGTACTCTAACGTGACGTCATGTGACATTTAAAATCAATGTATCTTCGTAAGTTTTGGAACAAGAGGCAAAATAAAAAATACGTATCCAATATTTTTCATTAATCTATCTGATGGTCATTAAATTATTTTTTAGTCATCATCCCAATTAAACTACTATTGCGAACAAGCTCCAAAAGTCAATTTATAATCTAATCGAATAAAATTTTAACATGTTTTCACACAAGTCACTGTTGGAAACATTTTTAGTCAGTATCTAGCTACATCTTATAGATGCCTAAAGTCTACATCTAATATTCTTATTAAATATTGTTATAAATTTTTGTGTTAATTAGTTCCCGGGAGTAAAAAGCAAATTTTGAATTAATTTAAGTAATTATAGCAATAATGTTAACAGCATAAACAAACATAGTGTTTCCTTACCACTGAAATTATAAGGCATCTCCTTGCTCCTAAATATCTCTAATTAATTACCTCTAGAACATACAATATTAAGTTTCCTTAGAATATTATCTTCCATTAGTTTAGATTATTATCATTTATCGAGGAGCTCGGTGGGCGCCGCGGTCTTGTACGCTTAACAATGATCGCAACGTTGTGCAACCATTGGCGCGGTCAATCCGATGATGGGTGACCAAAATTTGACACCGATTTCCTCCGTGCTTCGGAAGGCACGTTAAGCTGTTGGTCCCGGGTGCTATCTTTACCAACTCAGATAGCAGTCGTTAGATACCTACATCATATCAGAGATGATGATAACTCTGACGCCTAAACTGGGAATGAGTATAGCTTACCCTAAGTGTTGCGAAGGTCTGACGGCAGTCGCTCTGTGTAAAAGCTTAGCCCTTGCCAAATTTCTCAGTTTGGGAAGCCGACCCTGAGACAATCGGGAAAAAAGCTAGGATGATGATGATGAGTTTAGATTATTATCCTTTATTGAAGTTAGAGTATTCGCATTGTTATGGATGGGTGACCGAACCGATAGAAATAAAGGTAGAGGTCCTAGAATAAATATCAGACAATATTATTTATAATACTTTAACTAGGTTAAAGTGTGTTCCAAATTAAAAATATTTTTCAAATTATTTTTGTTTTCTATGTACAATATGTATTTATTAAAAAAAAAATGTATCTAAGTTTATCAGTTGTCTAGTACCCATAGTACACGCTTCGGCTTAGTTTGGGGCTAGGTGGCGCTGTGTGGCCCAGCGTGGCATGTCTTGGGTTATTTTTTATTTATAGACTAGACATCAACACGGATTTGATGAGAAAATTGCACAGTGAAAGTAATTATCTTACGTCTATGACACGGGGAGAGCCCTCAGTCAGACGTATTCACAATAAATGTAATTAGAGTTGAAACGAATGGAATTTAGATTAATTAATTTCGAATTGTATTAAAGTATTCAAATAAGAAATCGAGAAATATTTTAGGGATTAATAATTGTATAGTTAAAAGTTAGTCGAGAATTTTCTCATGTTTCTCGATTCTGTGTGAATGTTCCATTCGGGTCAATAATTTCAGCATTATTCATCATCATCATTAGGTCTTAAATTGCAGAAAGGTCTTCTTTTATTTATTAACTAGACTTCCATAAATTGGAGTCTACATTTAAGTCAAACCTCTAGCAATACATTAGTGAAAACCGCATTCAATTCCATGCAGTAGTTAACTACATGCATGTTTAAACATGCAGATAAATTTTTTTCCCGTTTTCCCAACACTTCCCGTCACTGCTCTGCTCCTATTGATTCTAGCGTCATGAAAAGTATACGATAACCTGCCCAGGAGTATGAAGAATAATCGTACCGAGTTTCGTTAAAATCCGTCTAGTAGTTTTTTTTTCTATAACGAACATACAGACAGACATACATACAGACAGACAGACAAAAATTTTATTGATTGCATTTTTGGCATCAGTATCGATCACTAATCACCCCCTGATAGTTATTTTGAAAATATATTTCATGTACAGAATTGACCTCCCTGCAGATTTATTATAAGTATAGAAGAAGATAGATTAAATAAGTACCACCTTTTCAAACATATCTTTGCGTAACGCATACCACACTAAATAATTGAAGAGTGCTCGCCGACCGCAACATCTAAAACGGAAACAAAAACACGGTTTTAATTCTCAACAAAAATAAAAACAGGATAAGTCGACGTCCCGGTCCCGGGGCGAGGAGGTGTAATTTAATTCCTGCCTCCAGAGCCGGGGCCCGGCAAGGCTTCGTATTCCTCGCCCGTCACATACTATCTTGCTACGCATTCGGCTCACGTAATAAATCCCTTTTATTTAATCTACCGGCGCGTAACACTTTCTTTTATTATTGCGCCGATGCGATTTTGTTTTTTTTTTTATTTATTTATTTTCATTGGTCGTGTTTGTCGCGGTGGCGATACTAACCCATTGTCCTAAGCTAAGGACATACATGGGATGTAAGTGAGCGGCCTATCATCATTTCCCTCCAAGCCAACCTCACCTGCCCGTGGTGCAACCTGCCGAATAACAAACGAGGCGCTGGCAACCGACTGGTGGCGGTATAACCATCACAATTGACGGCGTAGCTAAATACCACAGGCCGATGGCGGGCCGCAGCGTCACCGGAGCGAGAAGCTACGCCCGCGATCGCCAACCCGCCAGCCCAGCGTGGCAATTATGGGTATATCCTCCAGATATTTGCCCTGTGGCGAACAACTGGAGAGGCCTATTTCCGGCAGTGTACTGTCATAGGCTGATGATGAAGGACCATGGAAGTAATAAGTATGTGAAGGACATACAAGAAATAAACTTTTTGGGTTTCAAGATTAGATTCTTTGCTCGTGGATTAAATACCTTCACTTATGATGATGATGATGTGTGACAATATAAGATTGAACGTAACATAACTCGCCACATACCTCCACTGTACGTACTGCGTATGAAACGTAACCCAACTTATCGCTGCCAAATCTCGCCCTCCCAACATGTGCACAAAATTTTATTGCCCTAGTTTTATTCCGGGACATATTTTTATTTCGTCCCGATATACCCAGTTCAGGTGATTGTGATACTAAACATTTTTTATAGTGCACTCGTGGCCCGAGCCTATAAATCATGAAAGAATTTACAGCAGGCTTGTAAAGTCCACTTTATGACCTCTGAATAGTGCGACCCGTAAATCAATGGTACCCTAAACTCGATTTGGGTGCGGGTGTCCATGGGCGGTGTCGACTGCTTACCATCAGGCATCACATTTGCTCGTCTGCCGCCTCTTGCATAAAAAAAAAAAAAAAAAAAAAAACGTACATTAAAAGTGTAAATCATAAACTTGGTTTTGGGATGAAAATTGATCGGTACGGTGTTGATTTAGTTTTCTTTACACGTTGAGACATTTGACAACATCACATACATTGCTCTAATCTCAAAGTAAGTAGCTTAAGCACTTGTGTTATGGGTATCAGAACAACGAAGGTACCACAAATAAATACTTAAATTTAAATTATAAACACCCAGACACGGAACAAACACAATTGTTCATCACACGAATTGGTTCAGAAGGCAGGGGTCACTACCAATTAAGCCACCAGCCATTTGAAATGTTTTATTGTTTCTCGATAAATAAGATTCGATAGAAAATCTATTGTTATCGAAACATACGAGCGTGGACGGCGTTCAAAGGTACCATTATCAGGCTTCAAACTGATAAACTTACTTAGATACATTTTTTTTTTGTAAATAAATACATAATATAGATAGAAAACACCCAGACCAATACAAACAGACATGTTCATGAACACAAATGTTTGTACTGTGCGGGAATCGAACCCACGACCCTTGGCTCAGAGGGCAGAGGTCACTACCAAAATGAGCCACCGAGCCTGTCATTCACGCTTTGATCTTATCACTGCGCTACCGTGGCTGAGGTATTACCAAATAATCTAACGTTTAGTTCAATATTCAAGCCTTATATTGAGATCAACAGTCCTTTCATCTGTAAAAACCATAAAGGCTCGTTTATACGCGTTGCTTATTAATTTAAGATCAAAGTGTTACACATAATCCTCTGAGGCCTAATTAACGGAGGGAGAGTAAATTCTGCGTTTGAAGTAAACGAATCTATGTCAACATGATACTAATTAATGGTCACGGCACGGGACGATTATATAGAATTTGATAAATAGATCTTTTGTTACACACTAAACAATTTTCTTAATATATATACTTAGATTTTCTTAATATATATTACCTAGACATGTTTTTATATTTCTTTGCTAGTTTTTTTTATTAGTAAGGCTGACCAGTAAGTGGCCCGCTTGTGGTTACTAAAGACAGCAAAGCCATGAAAGCTGCTAAGCCACTTGCCAAAACCGCTGAAGCCACGTGACTGGCTCGGTGGCTCAATTGGTAGTGACCCCTGCCTACTGAACCAAGGGTCGTGGGTTCAATTCCCACCCGGGACAAACATTCGTGTGATGAACACTTGTGTTTGTCCCGTGTCTGGGTGTTTATGTATTTAAGTATTTATTTGTGGTACCTTCGTTGTTCTGATACCCATAACACAAGTGCTTAAGCTACTTACTTTGGAATCGGAGCAATGTATGTGATGTTGTCTAATATTTATTTATTTAAGCCACTGCCTACCGAGGGAAAAGAACTCTCTTTAGGCAAGGTTTGGATGTAAGGGAGTAACCTAAGTAGGCGTTTAATCCAAACCCAGTGGCCAACTCCAGTAGAACATGAGCTGCCCTATACACTCTTGTAATAAGATTGAAGAATTTCAGATCGCAGATCACAAAAAGTATATCAACTGATTCGGCAGGCTCTATTTCCATTTACGAACAAGAGTCGTTTTCATATATTCCAAGTATTTGAACGACGGAACCTCTCATTGCTGATCCACCGCGCCAGACGCTCAACGACCGGTTAAAACGGCCATACAGAGCTCTATCGATCCCAACATCTCACTTTATCACAACTTAGAATACGTTCCGAATACCGATATCTCGGGTAGGCGATAATATACGAAGATTATTCACGTACTAATGTATCCTTTTCCACAAACGCCAAACTAACTGTACCATCCGCGTCGACCTTAACACGTCGACTTAAAATCCAAATTCATTCGTTCACAATTCGAATGAGTTGTCAGGCCAATACGAAAAGCTGTATGTCAATTTTATGGTAGAGCATTTATCGGTCCGTAGAATCGCTTACAAATACAGCCTTTGAATATAATATCGCTTCAATAATAAATATGGAGTTTCGTAAACGGTTCGCGAATGAGAGCCCGGCTTTGGGAACTGCCAGTTAACTTAAATAACTATGCGATTGTGGGAGCCAATCTGATTATGGTGGAGAACGGTTGCAACTTACCGACGAAAATCAAAAATGTTAAAGAAAATTGCGGAAGTTCTTTGGAGGTTGTGACATACATTAAAAAAAAACAAAACTCGACGACCAATTTAGTTCAGTGGTAGTAATGTATCGTTAATGACAGAATAAATTAAAAAAAATCAGATATCAACGTAGTACTTAATACTTCCATCGATATCAATGATATTGCGCACGACTGTCCTTTTACTATCTGGGGGTATAATACTCGTAGCTCGGTAAAAACGATCTAAAGAAAGCCTGCGTTTAGCAGTGGAGGAATCAAGATTGTCATAATATTATTTTATTATTGACTGCATTGGTAATGGTTGCTCATAAATGGCAGCTATTGTAACTACCAACTAAAGTTCCAACCTGTGTGTTTATGACATTTTAATCAAAATTTAACGTGATTTTTTTACAGTTTCAGTAATAGACTTAGACGCTGCATTTATGAAGCAGAATGTTACAAGGTCAAGGTCACCGGTAAAGGAATGACCTGATTTCCTCCAACCTAGGCCTAAGGAGGCACAGGAGGGCAATAACAAGAAACAAATCAAAGCGAGCAAGCAGTGAGAGCGTGCAGTTTATTCTCATTTGCGAGCGAGCCGCTGCGATCCATCAAAGCAGATTAGCCTGCCGTGGCCGGCGGAGCGCGGGTCGGTGGTATGTATCGATAGTAATATAGATATCATTTCTCTTTATGCCATCATCATCATCAACATATTGCAGTCCGCTAGGCCTCTCTAGTTGTTCGCCACTTAAGGCTAACATCTGGAGGATTTTTTTTTATAGTGGCTCGACATAATGGCTTCCCTATGCCTGATGGAAAGCGAAAGAGAAGCCCAAGTCGCTGTGACAACGGGCAAGTAACTGGTCAGTTACCTGTCAGTTGCCACCGCCACGTCGGCCTAACCCTAACCCTCCACGAGCTACGGAAACCCCACTCACCGACAGAAACACGACCCAGAGGTCATTTGACTACGGTATTCTATAGGGTGGTCCTTCCCCGGACGGGCGGCTCAATTCGAGCGAAGATTCGCTATGCCCTACCCCTCTTAAATGGATATACCCTTAATCGCCACGCTAGGCTTCTCGCTCCGGTGACGCTGCTGCCCGTCATCGGTCAGTGGTAGTTAGCTACGCCTTCAATTGTGATGGTTACACCGCCACCAGTCGGCTGCCAGCGTCTCGTTCGTTATTCGGCAGGATGCATCACGGACAGGTGAGGTTGGCTTGGAGCGAAAAGATGATAGTCCCCTCCCTTACATCCCTGCGATCACTAACCTGCTGAAGCCTGGTGTTTGCCCAAAGTGGCTTACAACTGGAGAGGCCTATGTCCAGCAGTGGACTGTGATACGCTGATGATGATGTCCTAAGCCTTCTCGGGGGCTTCTTTGCCATATAATATGTCATCATCATCATCATCAGCCTTTCACTCTCGCAGCTTAGTTTGAGCCTGGACTTTTCTCATCCAGCAATTTTGTTTGTCATTGGTGTCTTTGACAAAATCAGTCTAATATTTTTCTACGGATGTTGATTTCTTAAGCTGACGTAAACGAAAATTCAAGCTAGAGCCGTCTAACATCGATATATCTAACTCGTCCTCTATTAGCGCTCAGCGCATTCCATCTATCGATATTCCGCTTGTCATCCCTCCGTCCCACGGGCCTCTTTTTGCCGCGTCTCGCAAATAAACGGCAGCCGATGGCCTAAGCCGTCCCGGGGGCGTCATTGCCAGATTACGTGTGTCTTCGGTAATTAGTCTCCTTCCAGCGAGCCTCCCGAATAAGGGTTGACTGTTTGCTTTGTGATTGTACGCGCAGTAATAAAACGCTGTAAGATTTCGTGGCTTATTATACTGTGTATGATGGGAATGGATATGATGGGAGCGGCCTATCATCTTTCCACTTCAAGCTAACCTCACCTGCCCGTGGTGCATCCTGCTGAATAGCAAACGAGGCTCTGGCTGCCGACTGGTGGCGGTATAACCGTCACAATTGAAGGCGTAGCTAGTAGTAGTAACTAGTAGTATAATCGTGGTGCATCTGTGCAGTTCAGTGAACAACAAACGTGGCTCTGGCAGCCTACCATAAATGCCAATATTGAAGGCGTAGCTAAATACCACAGGCCGACGACGGGCAGCAGCGTCGTCGGAGCGAGAAGCTTCGCCCTGCGATCTCTAACCTGCCCGCCCAGTTTGTAAATCCTCCAGACTCATGTTTGCCTTAAGTGGTGAACATGTGGAGAGGCCTATGTCCAGCAGTGGACTGCTATAGGCTGATGATGATGGTTGTTTTAACGATCAAATTGGTTCAGTAGTAATGAATGCAGCCTCTGCAATAATAGTCGCGTGTTTGACCCCGCGCAGTACAAACATTTGTGTGCATAACATATTTGTATATATTGGTCTGGGTTTTCCTACGTTACCTAGTATGTATCTATTTTATGTGCAAAAAGTGTCTATGTCAGGCTCCTTGTTCCCCGAGACGTACAATTGCGATGTTCAAGGCGAGAGTGAACCGGTTTTTGATGGGTGAGCGCGCTCCATCGTAGACTATGATATCACTTACCATTAGGTGAATTGCAGACAAGCGCTAACCCATATTGTATAAAAAAAAAGTGAGCTCAACGTGGCATATCTTGGGTTATCTATTATTCTGTCCAATAGCTCCGCTGTTGTGTATGTTGGACGGTATTAAAAACCCCCTTTATTTATGCCATAGATCTATGGGCTTCGGCCTCTTCATCCTTGCTGAGCGGAGCGATTATCCCATGCGCAGTAACACCATCGATGTCAGATCCAAACTTATACATTAAGTACACGATTAATAAGTGAATGGTCTGATGTGCTCATCAAATCAAACCAACACTCCACAAGAAGTTCCCTCTATCCCCCTCCCTCCTCCCACGATTCGCTCCTACGGGAAGCGCGAGGCGACTCAACCGCGGCCGCGACTCCGCACCAACTTACGCAATAAAATTGATGGGCTCGACTGAGCCCGAGCGGTGTTATTGTCTTGTGACGTTTGGTGCTGGCGCGAGTTATAAACGGGGTGAGGATATAATCAGGTTATCATCAACTTATCGCAGTCAACTGCTCACAGGACACAGGCCTCTCCAGTTGCTCAAACATCTAGACGCTTTACTCATAATCGCCACGCTGGGCCGCTTATCGATCACAGGGAGTAACTTCTTGCTCTGGTGACGATGCTGCTCGTCATCGGCCAGTGGTATTTAGCTACGCCTTCAATATTGGCATTCATGGTAGGCTGCCAGAACTACGTTTGTTATTCACTGCACTGCACAAATGCACCACGATTAGGTGAAGGTAGTTTGAAGCGAAAAGATGATTGTGTGACTTTCGTCCTTCTGTTTCGAATTGTTTTGTTATAAATTGTCTTAGATCTGTGTGTGACGTCCCCATTCAGGGGCAGCGCAGACGACAGACTTTTTGTGCAGACTCTATCGCGTCTGAGACATTTAAAAAGAGCGTCTAGGTCTGCTGACTGTTGAGTCTGTGAAATATCCGCGACAGATTTTTGCGCGTCGTGTCTACTGCATATAATTGCAAAAAAGTGCGTCACGGATAGTCTGTCGTCTGCGCTGCCCCTCATAGTCACTATACTCATACAACTAGGGCATATCCAATGTGTGTGTTGTTTACTATGTTTTTAGTAACAAATAATGAATCTATTACAGATAGACACAATAAAAGTAAAATCACGACACCTTCTTAAAAAGAAAAATCAGCTTTTACAATTCAAAGCGATTTCTAGCCCACTTAAATCTGCTAAACAAACAAAGGCACTAAACTCAACACTTAAGCCACACGGACAAAGAGTGAAATGAGTGGAGTTTTGAAATTTTAATTGGTTTATTGGGAGAGCCTCCGACTTGCCGCCTCAGACCGCCTCGCAATTAATTATGACTGTTTGTCGCCCATTGTCGGAACTTGACGTCACCCTCTTAAAATGTTATTATTGGTAAGAAAACATGTTTACAATATTAAAAATGACAGGCAAAGACTACCCTGTCTGAAACGCCAGGTGAAAACGCAGGTCCCCAAATGACAATTGTCATTGGGCGAAGCCTATGTCCAGCACTGGACGTTTACGGGCTGATGATGATGAGATAGGTAGGCTAAGCAGATACTTGCCTGTTGATGGACGAAAGGGCAACCTATAATCTTTTCGCTCCAAGTCATATTTTGCCGAAAAGCGGTATCTGCTCTAGAACTCGTTGGTTTGAAAATACCACAAAAATCATCTATTATCTGAATAAATTGAGCATTCATTTCCTGATTACCCTTCTCCATAAAGTATAGAATTTAGTACTGTAGTGTGTGATTTATAACCAGTCCGACACGTCTTATCTTCAACTTAGTTCTTACGCCTCAAGACATATTAGCTGGATTTGGCTGACACAGTCAATTATGAACAACCATTTATAATACCTACAAAGTGTATATAAACTTCACGCTTATGTTGTGTACTATATTTACATTGACACTTAAGCCGTAATGACTTAAACTTTGTTAAATGAAGGTAACTTACGAGCTGAGATTGATGGAGCCTACTTTATCTTAGCTCGGAGTGAAAACTGTATACTTACTCGTATTATTTAGACACCTATTAACAACACTCAAGGCAGAGAACCAAAGTTACCGACATAGCTCACCGGATCAGTAAGCTGAAGTGGCAGTGGGCTGGCCATATTAGCCGCAGAACCGATAACCGTTGGGGTAAACGAGTTCTGGAGTGGAGACCGCGTCTCGGCAAACGTAATGTAGGACGCCCCCAGGCCAGGTGGAGTGACGATTTGCGCAGGACGGCTGGCAAGTGCTGGATGCGAGAGGCCCGGGACCGATCGAAGTGGCGATCATTGGGAGAGGCCTATGTCCAGCAGTGGACTGATGTGGGCTGATGATGATGATGATGATAACAACACTGCCTATTTGGTCGGAAAGTTCTTGGAAACTAAATCCTCACTCTTTTTATCTTTCTATCCTCTATATAAAGGCTGTCTGGAAGAGATTTATTTATTTATTTAGGATCTCCAACATAAGACACACACATATTATCTTAATAGAATACATAAAACAATCATTCAAATGGGCACAGTTTCTCGTGTTCCTACAATTACAGGAGACCACAGCTTGCTATATTGGGTAGTACAACCAGACAACAAAATATTAACATAATTAAATTTTTTAAGTGAACCTCTAATTGGTACATAATCGCTCGTATCATCACATATACGTAGCTAAATTGTGCAATAATTATATATATGCATACTAACATACTTATAGCACAATATAGCTTTGATGTACGTCCCATTTATACACTTTGCCTAATTTAAAGTAATAAAATATTTTTGGCATGCAATAAAGAGTATCTAACTATCATGACTTATTTTCGATTTCAGCCGGCGCATACTGGCTAAACCAATGCAGTCTAAATGATACCGCTTCTATGCTGAATAATCGGAAGTCTATACTGAATGAACAGAGCTGTCCCAGCTATCAATTATTCCGCAATGGCACAAATGCACTGAAACTTCACATTCGCAGCTGCTAAACAAGTAAGTAATTCGACCAATTGGGGGCATTCTATTAAATAGCCATAATTTGGGTGGCAGACTAGCTACTTAGCCGGTGCCTTGGCTTACAAGCACAATCAGAAAGACATACTAATAGAATAGGTAACATTTTTTTTATTCAATATGGGTTTGCGCTTGAATGTGTTGCAGTCAAAACTCTTATCCAGTCAAAAGTACTATTGACTAGCAAAATCAGTCAAAAGTACTTTTAACTGAACAGATTGGTCAAAAGTGGTTTTGACTGAAAAATATTGGTTATTAATACTTTTGACTGCAAATTTGCGGTCAAAAGTACTTTTAACTGACGCTCTTGGTCAATAGTATTTTTAACTGCAAAAACGCATCAGTCAAAAGTAATAAATTACTAAATCGTTAGATGTAAATAAAAAGTAATTTATTAATAAATGTGAAATCATTTTATATTATGAGTAATAAACGATTTCACATCAGGCCTGGTAAGTCTTGCTGCAGTCAAATCTTAAAACTCACCCAGCATATCTAGGTTGGGATCTAGTTGAATCAGTTTTGTTGCCCCCATCCGCAGCTTATTATACAGTGAACATAAGGAAACTGCTTCAGAAAGTGGCAGATATAACAGAGGACCAAACAAAGTTTTTAGTGAGATGCTCTACTAATCAAAGTCAAAGTCAAAGTCAAAATACCTTTATTCACATAGACTTAAAATAAGCACTTATGAATCGTCAAGTAAAAAATAATGTAGAAATACAAAAAGTAAAGTAAGAATGTGAATAAAAGCAATTTAAAAGAAGCTACCGCCGTGTTCGGAAAGTAGATTTCTACCGAGAAGAAACGGCAAGAAACTCGGTAGTTACTCTTTTTAAATCGCCAATTGTTACATGTTTAGGTATTACAACATTTTTTAATATTTTAAAGTTAAACAATGCAAAATAAAAGTTGAGTCTATACAATGCAAAGTTTACTACGAAGCAGCAGTCCAAGAGATGTCGTCGTTGAGGAAATCTTCTACTCTATAATAGCCCCCTTTTATAAGTAAGGACTTCATGTATGATTTGAATTTGTGAATGGGCAGTTCAACAATATGTTCCGGTAACCTGTTGAACATTTTGATACCCAATCCTACAAACGACCCACTCACCTTACTCAGCCTCAGACGTGGAACGGCAAGCTTGTGCTTATTTCTAGTGTTTAAATTATGATTATCTGAATTTTTATTGAATTGATTTAAATGTTTACGTACATAAACAACACAGTCAAAGATATACTGTGATGCTACCGTCATTATGTTAATTTCTTTAAAAAGTTCTCTAAGTGATTCGCGTGTCTTTAACCCATATATAGCGCGGATGGCCCGCTTCTGCAGTACAAAGATTGTTTGTATGTCAGCAGCTGACCCCCATAATAGAATACCGTATGACATAATGCTATGGAAATAACTGAAATAAACAACCCTTGCCGTTTCAACGTCAGTCAAAAGCCGGATTTTCCTTACCGCATATGCAGCTGAACTAAGCCTTCCAGCCAGGACAGCAATATGAGGACCCCATTGCAACTTCGAGTCTACATTGATGCCAAGAAATACTGTAGAGTTAATTAATTCAATAACTTCATTGTTCATGATAATATTAGTGTTAACCTGTTTGACATTTGGCATTGTAAATTTAACACACTTGGTTTTCCTGGCATTAAGCAGCAGGTTATTGTTTGTAAACCAGTGTACTATTTTAGCGAGAGCACAATTTACATCATCAAAGTTGGTTTTCTTTCTATTTACCTTAAAAATGAGGGAAGTATCGTCAGCAAACAATACTGTCTCACATATATTATTTGTGAAGTGCGGAAGATCGTTTATATAAATGATAAAAAGCAACGGTCCCAATATTGAGCCCTGGGGCACACCCATCAACAAAGGGGCACCAGAAGAATCTGTGCCATTGACATTAACCTTTTGAATTCTGTCACTTAAGTATGACTGTAGTAGACAAAGCGATTCATCTGCAACACCATAGTGCCGTAACTTCATCAGCAGTGTTTGGTGATCAACACAATCAAACGCCTTCGACAAGTCGCAAAAAACTCCTATGGCATCTTGCTTATTTTCCCAAGCATCAAAAACGTGTTTGATGAGTTCTACTCCTGCGTCAGTAGTGGATTTGCCTTTGGTAAATCCACATTGGTTTTTATGTAATAATTCGTTGTCATTAAAATGCGATAATAATTGAGTAAAGATAATTTTTTCAAAAATTTTACTTAGTGCAGGTAGTATTGATATGGGTCTATAGTTGGAGGGGTCGCTTTTATCACCTGATTTATATAAAGGAATGACCTTACTCAGTTTCATCAGGTTAGGAAACTGACCTCCATCAATGCATCTATTGAAAATTATCGCTAAATGAGGTGCAACAAAATAAATTATATTTTTTAAAACCTCTGTAGAGATTCCCCACAGATCTTCTGTCCTTTTCATATTTAAGCTTTTGAAGTTTTTTAAAATATCCTCTATACTAACATAAGAAAAATAAAAAGGAACTTTACACTCATCTACATGCGTTTTTATAAGGGTTTCAGCAAGATGGGGACTGGAGTTTAAGCTACTCGTCGCAGATACTGGAATTTTTGAGAAGAAAGATTGGAACGCATTAGCCACGTCTGCATTGGAATCAAAAATTTTGTCATTTACTTTAAGAGATAACTTGTGTTCTTTAATTTTATTTTTACAAGTCTCTTTATTTATAATTTTCCAGGTAGCTTTGCTTTTGTTAGGAGCAGACATAATTTTTCCTTTCAAATACCTAGATTTAGCGTACGCACATACTTTCTTAAATATCCTAGAGTAATTTCGGACATATTCTACTATTGAAGGTTCGTTGGAATGGGCTTTAGTATCGTACAGTTCGAACAATTTCCTTCTACTTTTATAAATACCCAAAGTTGCCCAGTCACTGAATTTTAATTTAGTACTATCGATTTTAAAAGATTTTTTTGTGAAAATCCCATTATATTCTTTCTCAATTATATTAAACAGCTTCTCATATTGCTGATCACTTCCAATGTCAAAATTGTTTAACAAACTTAGTCTACTGCAAACTGAATCCTTAAACTTCTCTATACGAGCAGCAGTGATAGGCCTGCAAGTAATGCTTAATGAAAGGGGCACATGTTGGTGTTCGAAAACCGCCCTCTGTCCACTATGGTCCGAGTTTATAAAATGTATTAAGTTTTTATCCATAACTACACAATTACAAAAGATATTATCCAAACATGTAGCTGTAGTGGGGGTGACTCGAGTAGGTTCATTAAATAATGGAACTAAGTTAAATGACTGAAATAAATTCAAGAACCTAGTAGAATTTTGATTTTCTTCTAAAATATTAATGTTGAAATCCCCACATACTATTACCTTTTTCCTACATGAACAAATTTTCCTTAATACTTCCTCCATGACAGATTCAAATAAAATATAACTACCTGAAGGAGGTCTATAAATACATACAATTATATGGTGATCTAGTTCAGCACAAGCTATTTCAATTGTTCTTTCTACAGACAGAGACACAATATCCTTACGATTTTTACATTTAATATAGTTTTGTAATAAAATGAGTGAACCTCCCCTGATGGCGGACAATCTTGTAAATGAACTGCCGACTACATAGTTATTAATACTAATAATTAATTCATGTTGTCTTAGCCAATGTTCAGTGACACACAACACTTGAACATTCATTTCTTGTAAAAATAGTTCTATTTCCAAGTCTTTTCCGGAAAAGCCCTGAACATTCTGATGAATGACGTTCAGACAGTTACGCTTTTCCTTATTTACAAGGTATAATTCCACTATCGTCGTTTTGCGGAGATGAGAAGATCATATAGTGGTTACAGAAAAGCAGCAGGTTATGTGGGACTCGCTCCACGTCAGCGGAGAATACCCATTAAAACGCCCCGGTTGCCATCGTCTAATGCGCCTTGGGTGACGCCTGGATCAGTGAGGGCTCCGTCCTTGTCACTGTCGCCCAGGACCTCGATCTGGCGCAACTCTTGCGGCAGATAACGGCGTATTAGGAGACCTGGCGAGCGATTGCTCGAATTCTGTGAGGTGGTGATCTAGCAGAAGGAGAGCGTAGGTTAGCTGTATACGCGCCCACTCTACGCCGCCCCCGCCCAGGCCCGGGAGTCGCTGGAGAGCATACCACGCATTGTATGCCCTCTGACCCTCTTCTTTGTGTCCCGAGTGGTGAGTGCGGGGGCGTGATCCACTTATTCGGGCGTAACGCTGTGGTAGGTGCAACCACATTCACTGTACCCTCAAAGAGCTTGCTTGCTTGTACACCGTTACCTGGCTAATGTGGAAGACTCTGAACAGGCTGCGCACTTACATTGGCCGCTGTAAGGACAGTCTGTCAAGGTGAGACTTTTTAGACGCATTTGCCAATCGGTGCGGATGTGGTGTCGCTCCAGAAGCTATGGCACATCTGCTTCAGAGTCCTGCGTGTCCGAACACCTGTCTGCACGAAAACTTGCTGACCGCCAGACAAAGAGTGATCTTAAGAGTTTTGGTCTCGAGAAGAAGAGAAGAGGTATGAGTAATATTAAAGTTTATATGTGCGTTTGTCGTTATTTTTATCGACCACCAATTTTAAGAGTTTTGACTGATACAACCAGTCAAAACCACTTTTGACTGAATAACTTAGTCAAAAGTGCTTTTAACCAGCTCCATTGGGCAAAAGTACTTTTAACTATTATTTTAGTTAAAAGTATTATTGACCAAAGCATATGGTCAAAAGTACTTTTGACTGATTTTGCTAGTCAATAGTACTTTTGACTGGTTAAGGGTTCTGACTGCAACAAATGCATTTCACCTGATGGTTACCGACATTGCAGTCTATGATGGAATGAAATGAAATGAAAATGGAATGAAAATGAAAAATATCTTTATTCAAGTAGGCTCATGACGAGCACTTATGAATCGTCAAACAATGCAAGTACAAACAATGAATCTACCAGCGGATTCGGAAGGTTGTTTTCTACCGAGAAGAACCGGCAAGAAACTCGATAGTTACTCTTTTTCATCGCCAAAATTCTTACAATTTTTGTATTACAACGTTTATAAATAAGAAAATTTAAACTTATACAATGCAAAGCTATAAAATGTTTATACAATTCAATAGGAGTGTTGATGGAGCACGCTCACGCTGCTAAAGCAATTCACTCTCGCTTTGAAAACGATAGATTATAACTCTCGGGGAACAAGGAGCCCGGCAAAGAGTTCCATAGTGTGGCCGCTCGCACTATGAAAGTAGAGGTAATAGGTGTTGTGCGAGTGTTTGGAATTTAGTTGGTATACTGAGTAATGAAAGTTTCAATAATACTAGGTACGTGTACGTAGTGTTTTCAATTATAAATTGTGCAACCCCTAACGGACTAGAACCGTAATATTCGCAGCTAAACAAGTAAGTAACACAGCCAATTGGCGGGGTCGTATCGGACAGGGCCATTCGCGCGCGGCTAGTACGTTTGGCCGCAGCTGGTTTAACGTAATGTACGGGTGTCGCTAGATAGCTAATAATGGTATGCACATTTCTCAGTAATTAATTAATATTTTAGCCATACCACATGATGAGTTTATTTAATCCCCTCTAAACATACAGACAGACCGACAGACAGACAGACAAAAATTTTACTGATTGCATTTTTGGCATCAGTATCGATCATTAATCACCCCCTGATAGTTATTTTGAAAAAATATTTCATGTACAGAATTGACCTCTCTACAGATTTATTATAAGTACCGAAGATTAGGACAACCAACAAGATTAACACCATTACATAATATAAACGATACAGGAAACACAAATTTAAAGTTAAAAAGCAAGATCAGACCGTCGGCTTAGGTTCAGGCCGCACTATGTTTTTTTCCCTCAAGCGGTAAACCGCGAAACCGCAATCCAATGACCTACTGCAAGATATACTTAGTCTTAGTCACATACACTGCTAAACAAGTATCGTATCGTACAGCGGCCATTCGCGCGCGGCTAGTACGTTTCGCCGCAGCTGGTTTAGCGTAATCTGCGGGCGGCTGTTTGTGCGCGCCAAAATGGCGGCTAAGCGACGAGGCCTTCATTAATTGACTGGAATTTCAGCTTATATTGCCGATGTGGTTTATTACCTAGGCGAATATCCCAGTATACTGTACTCCGCCGCGTACGCGTTTCACTTCGTATAGAAAAGAACTTAGTACTTATAATGCCGCGGCTACACATTGGATTCAACTTTGCGTACTTTGCGCAATACTAATGCGCTCAATGTCTTCATTGTCAAAGTACCGATACACACATTGGGCACAAAACAATACGTTGGTGCAAATATCTCCAATGTGTGGCCGCGGTTTAAGCCAAACCGGTTGGATAGAACCTTAGAAGGAAACAAGTTTATTGAATTGTTGAAAACAAGACAGGAGACATTTCAAAAGTTCGACCAACAGACTGACGGGTTTCAGAATGTAAGGTAATCACTCAGGTCAAACTCAGACTTGTGAGTAACTTTTGTTAACTCCCAGCCCCACTTCTGTGAAAACGCACATTAAGAGCCTAGGGCGATAGCCTTCCGCTCCCCCAACAGTCCGGTGATGATGACAAGGCCGCCCTGGCCATCATCGTAGTTATTTAGAAAAAATAGCACCTTAAGGTATAAAACAAGGCGATAAATAAATAGCTCAAGACATGCCACGCTGGGCCACACAGCGCCGTCTAGCCCCAAACTAAGCCGAAGCTTGTACTATGGGTACTAGACAACTGATAAACTTATTTAGATACTTTTTTTTGTAAATAAGTACGTACATAGTAATCACCCAGACCAAATACAAACAGACATGATAATGAACACAAATGTTTGTACTGTGCGGTAATCGAACCCAGGACTCTTGGCTCAGACGGCAGAGGTTACTACCAAATGAGCGAGCCAGTCAGGCAAGGCGATAAGGAGACAATACAGTCAAAAAGTATTCAGACTTAAACAACAATACGGGCGAACTCAAACAACTGGCCAATAAACAAACATGCCAAACCAAACATCCACTCGACCGAATCCATTAACAGAAATAAACAAAAGTCCACCGAAATCCGAAAGAATTACGAACGAGCCGAGCGATCGTAATAAAAATGATAACTTCACTTGTAATTAAAAGGGAGAATTAATCAGCAGGACAGAATTAACAATCCAACGACGAAAAAAAAATCGCCAGAAATGAGTTTTCTTTTCAACTCCGCTACGGAGCTAATTTTTTCGCGCGAACGAGCTCTTAATAATATTCACGTTATTTGACGCCAAGTTTGATGTGTTTTTGCCGCTTCGAATGAAATAGGCAATAAGTGTTATTATACCGTTTCCTTAAATTGTTTACATTTGATGTTATGAGATGAAGATTGCCCACTTGATGGTAAGTGTCATGTCTCCCATAACAGCGGCAGTGCCAAATTGTAAACAGGTAATAGTAACATTGTAATATTTTGAGGTTTCACTATTTTGTTTCCTTTACATAGTACACTTAGCTATTTACTTCTTGATACATACATTTTTCTACTTTACGATGAAAGTATCTAGACGTCTCTGTACAGAACTTTATAAGGTTTAGGCCGTCTTATTGCTAGTAAGAGATCTTTTCCAGGAAACCTTTTGGTTGAGGAAGTGTAATTTTCACACATTCGTTAGTCGCAGTTACACATATGAACTCGTAGATTTTTTATATCATTTCTGTACACTTAGGAGAATTAAGTCCAATAAAAGATGACCTTGATTTCTTTCTTCACTAAACAATTCGACCAGATCTTAAGAAACCAAACTAGAAGTAAATAATCTACTTACCATTAATAATTACAAACAAATGCATCAAAATATCTTATCAACTTTCCATCGATAAACAAATAACGCTTTAACTAACGAAAAAAGCTTCAATAAATAATTTAGTATCTTCAAAAAGATCGTCTATAAAAACCTAATGCCGAAATTGGTAAATCAGATTTAGCTTAGTGGTGTCCAAAGCTTAGATTGTATATTAAAAATGTTGGTCTAGCAAAATGTTTATCAATGGCGGGCAATTTTTTGGAGAGCCGCTGGATGGACAACTTAAGGCGATTATATTTTTTAAATAAAATTGGTTTAAGTTTTAATTTGAAATCGATCGGAAAGGCTGCGACATTTATGCATAGAATGGATCGAACTCATCGATGACCATACACTCTAACCAGAGATCAGAGGATAATTGTATGCGGTCTGAGATATTGTCAGTTGCAAATTATATAGATCTACTACCTATCCAAGGGGATGCAAACACATCATCTTTTCGCTCCAAGCCATCTGACCTGCCCGTGATACATCCTGCCGAACAACAAACAAGGCTCTGGCAACCGGCTGTTGACGGTATAACCATCATGATTGAAGGCGTAGCTAAATACCACAAGCCGAAGAACGGCAGCAGCGATACCGGAGCAAAAAGCTACGTCCTGCATCGTCAACCCGACTGTGTCCAGCGTGGCGATTATGGGTATATCCTTCAGATGTTTGCACTAAGTGGCTAAACAAGTGGAGAGGCCTATGTCCCGCAGTGGACTGCAATAGACTGATGATGTTGAACAAAACCCAAAAATAACATAATGAAACAAAAGCAGTTACAAAATCAAACACAAAAAGTACCCAATTAACGCGCCGACCGTTCCGCAAGCCATTCCGCCCGCTAGATATTTCACATTTTCCACTTCAATTATTAATTAAACTTCTCCCAGCACTAAAATATTACCGACCACTTTTTTTTCCTCGCTCCGCTCACTCCACAGTTTCATTTCGCATTCGTTTTTTTGTCCATCGCTCCCTCATAGTTATTATAAAAAGAACAGTTTGCCTCAAAGATGCTTCGATGTAAAGGAATGGGTATTTTTCGTGCGTGCAATGTTGGGGATTGCGAGCGTTTTGCGAACACAATGGATGCTGGGGATGCTTGCGTTCTTTTGTTTTGAAATGTCGACTGTATTAATTACAAAATGCGTAGTTATGTATGTTAGGTAATTTACGGTGTAGTCAGTAACGTTGTTTGTTATGTCATGTGATAAACCCGCGCACATTATATTATACAGGCCTAAAAATATCACATGGATTAGTACGTAGTAGTGGTGGCCGCGGCGAGGAATGTAAGGGAGCGGCCTATCATCATTTCGCTCCAAACCAACCTGTCCGTGGTGCATCCTACCGAAAAACAAACGGGGCGCTGGCAACCGACTGGTGGCGGTATAATCATCACAATTGAAGGCGTTCTTAATTACCACCTACGGAACCATAACGGGCAGCAGCATCACCGGAGCGAGAAGCTACCCTGCAGTCGCCCAGCTAATTTTTTCTGTATTAATTGGACCAATAAAAAATATATTTACCACTGTGGCCAAAATTCGGCCAAGAGAAAACGCTTCTAATGATAACCCAAGCGTTAAGACTAATAAAATCAACTGTTGCACTATGAATAACAATGCAAACATTAAAATAAACACAGTAACATCAAACACAGCGTACTAATTCGCGGAGTGGGCGATCACATCACCATCACGGGTCAGCTAGTATTGTCCGCACATTCGCTGATTGCCTCTATGTAATTACAAAGGCTTTGTTTGCAAACTGACTGAAATTCGCTACTCGTGTTTCATTTTGGAATGTAAACATATTGATATTTGCGATATCCTCTTGTTTGGAACATTCCGTTTGATATTTGAGGAAATTTCAATATGGTGTTGAGTTCATCATAAATAAATAATAACCCAAGACATGCCACGCTGGGCCACACATCGCCGTCTAGATACTTTTTAGGGTTCCGTAGCCAAAATGGCAAAAACGGGACCCTTATAGATTCGTCATGTCTGTCTGTCTGTCTGTCTGTCTGTCGGTCCGTATGTCACAGCCAGTTCATTCCGAAACTATAAGAGCTACGTTATTAAAATTTGGTATGTAGATGTATTCTGTTAACCGCTATAAGATTTTAAAGTAAAATTAGAAAAAAATCCAAAATTTTTGGGGTTCCCCATACATGAAACTGAAACTCAAAATTTTTTTTTTCATCAAACCCATACGTGTGGGGTATCTATGGATAGGTATTTGAAAATGATGTTAAGGTTCCTAACAACATTTTTTTCTAAACTGAACAGTTTGCGCGAGAGACTCTTCCAAAGTGGTAAAATGTGTCCCCCCCCCCCCCCCCCCCCCCCGTAACTTCTAAAATATGGGCATGATAAAACTGAAAAAAATATATGATGTGTATTACTATAAAAACTACTAACGAAATTTGGTTTGAATGAAATCTAGACAGTAGTTTTTTTTTAAACGTCAAAAATCAAATTACCTAATTTTTTCATTCAATCAGTGGTACGGAACCCTACGTGCGCGAGTCCGACTTGCACTTGGCCGGTTTTTTTTTGTTAAGCCATTATGTCGAGCTACTATAAAAAAAATAATAATATGGTATTGAGTTGAAAAGCGGTATTCCCTCTAGAACTCGTTCCACCATCAGCCTTAAGGCGTCCTTGAACTCTAGGCCTATGTCCAGCAGTGGGATATGTTAGGCTATTTTTTTATACTATAAGAGACTAAACACAATTTTTTTTATAATATGGCTATAAAATATTTTCTTTTTTCTGAAATAGTGAAAATGTGTTTTTTTTGTCTTTACTACTATATCCAGTAGGACTTGTGTTTTGTAGCAGGGTCTATGGCATTGGGTCCTGCCAGCTTCCAATAACATACGTAATTATGACACAATAACGATAAATAATGACTATTAGCAGATACCGTTAAAATTATATAAAGCCAGTTATACACTGGCAGCAGTTGCTGATGATTCATAAAAAGGAACGGTTTTTATCTCTCTATCATGGTACCAAAAAGTTGACCAAGCAAATTATGTAAGTGAAGGTAGAGGTAGAAAGTGGTTTTACTACGTCTTATGAAAAGCTTGAGAGAAGGCTAAATCACCGTGGTAACAGACAAGTCAGCTACCACTGCCATCATCATCATCTTGCAAATAAGAGAGGTAGGGCATAGCGAATCTTCGCTCGTATTGAGCTGCCCGTCCGGGGAAGGACGTTCACCCTATAGAATACCGCAGCCAAATGACCTCCGGGTCGTGTTTCTGCTGGTGAGTAGGGTCTCCAAAGCTCGTGGGGGGTTAAGGTTGGGCCAGCATGGCAGTGGCAACTGACAGGTCCAGTTACTTGGCAGTTGTCACATCGACTTGGTCTTCTATTTGGCTTTCCATCAGGCGTAGGGAAGCCATTATGTCGAGCTACTATAAAAAGAGTCCAGTGATGGACATGCATTCATAATTATTCTTTATCCGTCACCGTACGGAATACGGCTTCTACACTTAATTCATGGAATGCCATTCCAGCTCATGTGTTTCCTTCCTCTTACAATATTTAGGCGGGGCGTGAAACGGCATCTCAGTGGGCCTTCAGGGTGAGGGCGACAGGTGCAATAGAACTTAATTTTTGGACCTCACGACCGCTTACCATCAGGTGGAGTGAGATCATCGTGAAAGCTATTTTTATAAAAAACAAAAATAAGCCGCTGTAGTTTAATTACGGTCAGAGTATTCATGTTTTAAATGTAGAGATAATGTTTATACAGGTCTGGTGTGTACTGAGCTGAACCGTTGCCAATATTTCAGAACTTAATAACAATCATTATAGGCCCATTCGCTGCAAGATATTATTCTGATATGTGCGTCATTATACTCATTGCAAATACAATTTTGCACAATTAAATATGGATATTCGTTTTCATAACGTATTATTTATTGTACAGCGTATGTTAAAAAGAAAATTTTACGTTAAAATCGCGAATGTCGTTTTGGTATATTAAATCACAATATAAGAATAACTTAATTGAGTTTAACGAAAAAATATTAAATAATGAAACTCAACGTACCTATTAGTTGCCATAGTCTCTTTGTAATTTATTTATTTATTATGAAAACCAACTTTTCGTGTAAAGTACATGGTAAAATAATATATATAATTAATATCAAAGCCAATTACAGATTTCCCTTAATTAACAATGTACAATGTTAATGTCGGTAAGACTATACAATAAGTACACTAAAGACTATTGTGATTTTGAAATTAAGTCGGAGACAATTCATTGCTAACGAACAATTTTTTCGCCACTTCATAATTTTATATTGGCTTTATCTTTGGTTTGTTTTTTACGAGTACCTAATTACTTTTGCACTTATTATTTTTTTCTTGGTAGAACTATACTCATGATTTTGAAAAAAATGCAAAAACGAGTATAAAAAATAGCTATAAACGATCCAAAGAAGATAAAATAACAATTTTACCAGGTTTTGACACGATGAAATAAAAAGTGTATGTCAGTATTCACGCACTGAAATGGGTGATTTTTAGAGTGGGCGCATTATACATGGTCGCTGGGTCACAAAACACGTCTGTAGAAGAAGAGAAATTGCTTTTATTTTCTTTTTTAAGCAAGACGCGGCAGACGAGCAAATGTGACGCCTGATGGTAAGCAGTCGACACCGCCCATGGACACCCGCAACTCAAATCGAGTTCTGGGGTTGCTGCCGGCCTTTTAAATAGAAGTACGCTCGTTTCTTGAAGGCTCCCAAGTCGTAGCTGAAAGACTGTTCCAGAGAGTTGGTTCCACAAAACTGATGCGCGAGGCAAGAAGTTCCTCATAAAGCGTACAGTGGAGGATCGCCAACCATCGAGATGATGAAGATGGAATTACAATAGGTTACGTGTGGTGCCTTTTAAATAGAAGTGCGCTCGTTTCTTGAAGGCTACCATGTCGTAGCTGTACGGAAAGACTGTTGTAGAGAGTTGGTTCCACAAAACCGATGCGCGAGGCAAGAAGTTCCTCATAAAGCGTACAGTGGAGGATCGCCAACCATCGAGATGATGAGGATGGAATTACAATAGATTACGTGTGGTGCCTTTTAAATAGAAGTGCGCTCGTTTCTTGAAGGCTACCATGTCGTAGCTGTACGGAAAGACTGTTGTAGAGAGTTGGTTCCACAAAACCGATGCGCGAGGCAAGAAGTTCCTCATAAAGCGTACAGTGGAGGATCGCCAACCATCGAGATGATGAGGATCTAATTACAATCGGTTACGTGTGGTGCGGTGAAGAAACTCACACTATACGTATACACACGCACGCACACACACAGGTTAAATAGAACCAAAATACCGCATCAAAGTTAGTTCATCTATTCCTACAACAATGACATCGGGATGCCACTCCATTATTATGGAACGTCCAATTCGTTGTCCGTTCTTGACAATTTCCAAGGCTTTCAGTACATCTCGGAGGCACTTTAGCGCGACCTTACGGGTCCCAAGTAAATGTGACCCCTAATAAAGGTTAGGGGATAAGGGCCGGTGTGAACGAGCGATTGTGGTTTCAGAACCCGTTTTTGGTTTTATTGATAACTAGTTGTGCGCGCGGCTTTGCCCGCGTTTATGTAGTAGCCTATGTTACTCTTCATCCCTTCAACGACCTCCACTTAAAAAATCACGTCAATTCGTCGCCCCGTTTTGCCGTGAAAGAAAGACAAACATACAGACAGACAGACACACTTTCCCATTTCTAATATTAAGTATGGATTTTTAAGGTTTCATATTCTAAGGATAAAAACGGGTCTTGTACGATCTCTGACCGTACAATGAATTTCGGCGTCGCTCGTTAGCAAATTTCTCACGCTATTTCATCATCAGCCGTTCACAGTCCACTGCTGGACAAAGGCCTCTTCAGTTGTTCGCCACTTTGGGCACACACCTGGAGGTTTTACCCATAATAACCAATCCGAGCAGGCGGGTTGGCGATCGCAGGGTATCGCTCGCTCCGATGGCGCTGCTGCCCGTCATCGGCATATGGTATTTAACTACGCCTTCAATCGTGATGGTTATATCGCCACCAGTCAGTTGCTAGAGCGTCGTTTGTTATTCGGCAGGATGCACCACGGGCAGGTGAGTGATTTGGTGCGAAAAGATGATAGATTCCTTACATCCCATCAGATTGTATCTGAAATCCCTTAAATAGTATTCTCATTGGTATCTAGATAGGCGGGACCGTGTTAAACATTAAATTTACTAGGACGCGTAAATCGTTAGTGAACAAACGCCCTAAAACTTCTAAATGTGTAAAAATAGGTGCGTATTTGTCTGCTCACTCCAAATGCTTTTAAGATTAAAGACTTGACAGTTTGGATAAAATGCGAGAAGTAGCCGAGATCGAAGAGGCGCAATTACGCGAAAGAAACCACTTACACATACGAATACGTGAAGATGATTAATTTCTTCGTTTATTCAATCGTAAAAGCTTGGAGTATAGTGAAAATATGTTTGAAAAAAAAATGGACAGAAAAACAAGATCAATGAACATTGACTGTCTCGGTGGCTCAATTGGTAGTGACCCCTGTCTTCTGAACCAAGAGTCGTGAGTTCCATTCCCACTCGGGACAAAAATTCGTGTATCTGGGTGCTTATATTTGTATTTAAGTAGATATTTGTGGTACCATACCATTTGGAAACTTTTCCATCAAGAACTGTTCGTTTTCAACGTTCGTTCTTTCCGCGTACCTGTAAGCTCTGGAATGAGCTCCCAGCCGCGGTGTTTCCTGATCGCTACGACTTGTCCTTCTTCAAACGTGGTCTAAAGAGAACTCTTTCTTCACGGTGGGCAGCGGCTAATGGGAATGGGCCGCTTGCTCGTCTGCCACCCATAGCAATAAAAAAAATACCCAAACAAACATGTTTATGCAAATTATTGTACTGTGCGGGGTCAAATGTGCGACCACTGTGTTATAGGCAGCGTTGACTACCACTGAACCAAACTGGTTCTCACACTATTGTGTGCATTATAGTTATAGCTGGGTAGCTATAGTCCCCCGGGGAGCACTCTATTGCTCCCCGGAGCCAGGGGTAGAGGTATTTGCCCTCCCCGGACCAGGAGTGCCGGCCGCTTGTCATCTGCGGCTGGCCTGAGCATGCAGGGATGTGGCCGTATGCTTCGGCGTTACCCGTATCCCTGCAATTTGCTGCCCACTGATGACACAGAGTGGTTTAGTGGGTATGCCCTCCCATCTCGAGGTGTGAGTCCCACACACCATGTCACCTCCCCTCGGAGGTGGCATGAGGGTGCCTAATGCATTGCGCTCTAGAAAACTCATGCAATGCATTGCCCTCTTTAAGAGTGGTAGGGCATAGCGAATCTTCGCTCGAATTGAGCTGCTCGTCCGGGGAAGGACCTCCACCCTATAGAATACCGCAGCCAAGTGTTCCTGCCGGTGAGTAGGGTTTCTGGAGCTCGTGGGGTTAGGCTTGGGCCGGCATGGCGGTGGCAACTGACAGGTGACTGACCAGTTACTTGCCCGTTGTCACAGCGACTTGGGCTTCTCTTTCGCTTTCCATCAGGCGAAGGGAAGGGAATTATGCGGAGCTACTATAAAAAACAACAAGAAGGGGCAGTTAAAGTCCAATAACATCATCGTTCCACATTAACCGAAACACGTGATTAGCGTACAATATCTGCACGTTTTATTTACCCCACATTTAATCCCGAGGATACAGTCCATAAATCCGCCCTCAGTCCTGGAGTCGGCCAGTGGAAACAATAACAACAACTCACAATACGCCAGGTCCCGGCCGGGAGTCGAACCGCGAATAGAAACGGGCCTATTAGCCGCCGCTAGTGACCGGTTAGTTTCGGTTTCGGTGTAAACTATCGGTTATTTTTATTTATTATAACTATTTATAGAAGAATGGTGATAGTTCCAAATAGTCACACGCAACGCACTTTTACTATCATAGTAAGAACGGTCAAACTATAGAACTTCCTGTCTGGCTTCTTAGTCCACGCGAGAAATACACCCGTAATCAGAAACATTACTATGCCGTTTCACAGTGCGCGCGGACGCACACCATCGTAGAGAACACATGAGTGGAAGTCGGCACTGTAAATGCCATGCTTCGCATGATGTTGTTAATTTTCATATACAAGTATTGTGTATGAATACGGGTGATAAGCCATTCGGTATTCAAGGCAAAAGTGAACCAATTTTTGCGAGCACGCTCAATCGCTGTGCTATTCTTTGGAACTTGCACCCTATAATAGTGTCTATTTGCCATACCCTTACTCGTCCGATAATATAGTGTTATAAGTGATAAGTGGTTAATTTTGTCCTACATTCTTCATAATGTAAGGACCCGATACCTAGAATACCGAAAGATAAGCGAATTTCCTACGGTCCTTTAGTAGTCTTACGTCGCAAATTAAGTCATTATCGATGCTTATGCGTACGCTTCTCAATTGACTCGTCTGAAGCTGATAACTTAGCCGTTCATCCCAAAGCATTTACTGCATTAACTAAAAAATAGAATAGAATAGATATACTGTATTGCACACCATACCGTAAAATGGAAATTAGTTGTACAATTAGGCGGCCTTGTCGCTCCAAGCGATCTCTTCCAGGCAACTTTAGGGTAGAGGATAAATTAAACAGACAGGATGACGTGAGCTATAGACCGAACAGAAATTGATGAATTAGCATTTAAAAACTGTTTGCCAGAACCTTTTGTATAGATTTCTTTTAGGTAGACTTTTTATTCGGTTCACGTTTCGGTTAGGCAAAGTAACTCTAGTCGGACACTACCCACCACTAATGAATAATAAAAACCCACCAAGCGAGAGTGGGATTTATGAGAGGGTTCTCTACAACCCGAACTTAGTAGTTTACTATGCGACTCTTTTAGGTACCTACGGAAAGAGTTAGAATGTCAGTTCAAAACAAAAACTACCTATTATATACTTTAATTTTCGTTTGTTAGTTCCGAATACGGTGGTAGATTCATTATTTGTCCTTGAATGAAGATATTTTTCATTTTCATTTTCATTGTGAACAATTAAAACAAAATCGTCAATTAAAGCAAATATCCGTCCATTCCACAAAAAAAAATATGAAGTGTGAGTATTATGACGTTTTAATACTCATCGGATCTCTCTGTCTCAAGACAAGATAATTTTTTTAATTTACCGATGTTTGTGAATGCGTGTGACATAAAAATTCTGTACAATTACGTCATGCATATTTCCCACTATGTATATTACGACACGTCATAACACGTTAACTGCCATCGTGGTCAACGGTGGCCGTGAAACAATAAATAAATAAATAACCAAGACATGCCACGCTGGGCCACACAGCGCCACCTAGCCCCCAAACTAAGCCGAAGCTTGTACTATGGGCCCTTGACAACTGGATAAACTTACTTAGATACATTTTTTTTTGTAAATAAATACATTTTATATAAAGAAACACACCCAGACCAATACAAACAGACATGTTCATGAACACAAATGTTTGTACTGTGCGGGAATCGAACCCACGACCCTGGCTCAGAGGGCAGAGGTCACTACCAAATGAGCCACCGAGCCTGTCAATGCTTTTCTATTTCTTCCTTGCGTGTCGATGGCAAATAATAAATCACTCCTGCTAGCCCTGTGCCCACTATTTTTATTGCATTTGGCAGTCAAGAGCTTAGCAAAAATCGGTCTGGCGAGATTCATTTCAGCCTATTTCTAAACTTTTATTACCTTTGTAAATTTTCTTCCCCCGAGGATCTCAAAACGCAACATAGTTTTATCCTTGACCACAATGGCGTTGCAGATAATGCTCTAAATGTATTTTACTGCATCGTTAAAACTCCTAATTAAGTGGGAGCCAACAAATTAGAATTGTAAAATGTATGGAAAGATTGTCAAAATGTAGGTTTATTAAAAGCTTTTAGAATCGTCATAATTGAAACAATTCATCCATTTTAGGTGGTTTAAATAAGTGTGGTCCTAAAAACTTATGCATAATATGAATTCACATATTGTTATAATTTCATAATATAAAAATTAAAATATCCATGAAAACATTATAAATTATCTTATTCTTATTGATAGAAAAACTTAAATAGTTATTGAGCGTAAATCGTTGAAATGAAGTATTTTTTATCGGAAGATGTAATAAGTTAGTTATTCAACCATGTCATCCAGAAACATTTTTAATTGAATATTGAGAGAAGTACGAACTTCTAATAAAAGTCTATTAAAATTTTCAATACGAATGAAATCTCGGGCACGATAAATTATGACGTAAATAGGTCATTTCATAATTTTGCTTTAATATTCTACACCCACGCAATGTTCAATCTTCAATTTGACGTTAGAGATAGTACGAAATTATATTTCAACACTGACTGCTGTTTTCTAAGCCTGGTAGATATATTACTCGTAGTAATCAGGACATAATTATTTGTTTTTTTTATAGTAGCTCGACATAATGGCTTTTCTACGCCTGATGGAAAGCGAAAGAGAAGCCCAAGTCGTTATGACAACTGGCAAGTAGCTGGTTGGTTACCTGTCAGTTGCCACTGCCATGCGGCCCAACCCTAACCCCCCCCACGAGCCCCCCTACTCACCAGCAGAAACATGACCTGGAGGTCATTTGGCTGCGGTATTCTATAGGGTGGAGGTCTTTCCCCGGACGGGCGGCTCAATTCGAGCGAAGATTCGCTATGCCCTACCTCTCTAAACATGTATTTATTTACAAAAAAAAATGTATCTAAGTAAGTTTATCAGTTACCCATAATACAAGCTTCGGCTTAGTTTGGGGCTAGGTGGCGCTGTGTGGCCCAGCGTGGCATGTCTTGGGTTATTTATTTATATGTTTATTTTTATCATGCGTCTCCTTATCCTACGTAACCGAAAGCGTAAACATCCTACAAAGCACAAAGGTCATCTTTCCATCGCCGTCACTCCCACAGTGTCACACGCGCACAGCCGTTTGCTCAGCGAATATACCCGACACCCCATTAATCATGGACCTTAATTTTTCGATGGAACTTTTTAATCTGGTCCTAAACAAACTGCGTAGCGAGGGTACGAGTAAACATGGACGCTGTCCGCGCTACATAGTTCGGTGGACAGTGATATTTTAATTTCGTGATAGTGGTTGAATGTATACGCGGTAATTACCGTTTTGTTTTTTGATTAATCTTTTTTTTTAAGTGGTTTGCTACACTCTTAAGGACAGTGAAATAGCTCACAGAATTAGTAAGCTGAAGTGGCAGAAGCTGGCCATATCAGCCGCAGAACTGTTGACGTAAACGAGTTCAAGAGTGGGTATCGCTTCTCGGCAAACGTAGTGTAGGACTCCCTCAGGCCAGGTGGAGTGACTACTGGCGCAAGATGGCTGGTAACTGCTGCGAGAAGCCCAGGATAGAGCAACATCATGCATACATCATCATCAGCTATTGCAGCCCAGTGAGGGACATAGGCCTCTCCAGTTATTCGCCACTTAGGGCAAACATCCGGAGGATATACCCATAATCGCCACGCTGAGAATGTGCCCAGCGTACGCTGACAGTCGCAGGGCGTAGCTGCTCGCTCCGATGACGCTGCTGCCAGTCATCGATATGTGGTATCTAGCTACGCCTTCTGTTATTGTGATAGTTATGAATCCAGCCAGCAGTGGTGTGCATTTTTTTTAACAAGACATGCCACGCTGTGCCACACCAACATGTGGCCATGGCCATCTAGCCCCAGACTAAGCCGAATTTTAATTAGAGAGGATTATGTCCAGCAGGGGACTGCGAAAGGCTGATAATGTTGATGATGTGTAGTGCTTGACTCCAACTAGCCTGATACTTTTTCTGGCGACGCCTCTTGCCGTAGATACTTTTTTTCTTCGTAGATGTCACTCTTGACAGTGGTCGTGGTCGTCATTTCAGGCGTTGGTGGCCAACTTCACAATGCGCCGCCATTCTTCTCTCACATTTCCCTTCCTCGTGCATACTAGACGACTACTATTATTACTGCGTCTCCTACAACAACCACGCCCAAGCCGATTTCAAAAGAACGTATTAACACACACCCACCGTCTATAAATTTAATTTCAAAAGACATTTCATGGCATTAACACGTTTAGTAGGTATGTGAGCCAAATGAAAAAAGACCGACGTTTGAGACAGTTGACTCTGCACTCCGCGTGATAAACTTCGGGGCGCCGTCCGAAACCGGAGTGAACTACACCCATTATTGTCTCCCAGGCCCACGATAAACCATGGGCCTACTTAGGGCTGCCATCCGACACGTCTGTATAAAAGTACTGTGTGTTTGCGCGCAATTTTCTGCCTCGTGCAACCGGTCTTTGGAATCAGCTTCCTGCTGCAATTTTTCCGAGTGGATATGATTTAGGGACCTTCAAAAAGCGAGCCTATAGATTTCTCAAAGGCCGGCAACGCACCTGTGACTCCCCTGGTGTTGCGGTGTCTATGGCTGGCACTTATCATCAGGTGACTTTCAGGCCCGTTTGCCCTCTCTTCCATAAAAAAAAGTAATACAACAAACACGTCTATATAACGTCTATATAAAATTAATACAAAAATTTACTTGCCAGTTGTCACAGGGATTTGGGCTTCTCTTTCGCTTACCATCAGGCGTAGGGAAGCTATTATGGCGAGCTACTATAAAAAAAATCCACATACGTTACGACTGCCAGCCCTACGCACAAGCCAGTTTGTTCCCGAAGGGTAACCGCGCCGCCACTGTCCGCGCGCGCCCGCAAAGTTTCGCACAACAAACACGCGGTATCGCGGCGCGCAAACAGTTTGCTTTGTGCGCACCTGCCTGAGGTGTACTGGGTAGGGTACACTGCCAGACTGCTTACACCGGATTTCTTTAGCCTGATAACTTTAGAAGAACTGCTGGTATTAGCTGGATGGTGGAATAGAGATTGTAGAGAAATGTGGAGCGAATGTAATGTGGGATGTAAGGGAGCGGTCTATCATCTTTTCGCTGGGATGTAAGAGAGCGGTCTATCATCTTTTCGCTCCAAGCCAACCTCACCTGCCCGTGGTGCATCTTGCCGAATAACAAACGAGGCGCTGGCAACCGACTGGTGGCGGTATAACCATCACAACTGTAGGCGGAGCTAAATACCACAGACCGATGACGGGCAGCAGCGTCACCGGAGCGAGAAACTACGGCCTGCGATCGCCAACCCGCCTGCCCAGCGTGGCGATTATGGGTATATCCTCCAGATGTTTGCCTATGTCCAGCAGTGGACTGCAATAGGCTGATGATGATGTGGCGCGAATCGAAAGAGAATTTCAGCCAGAATGGAGAATAATCAATATCGCTGAACTTATTTAATTGGACCAATGTCCGTGTGGTTACCGGAAATAGAAAACGGCCAACCCATTTCAACCCGTGGATGTCGGTGTCATAGAAGACGACTAATAAGGTTTAAAAGAGGTAGGGCATAGCGAATCTTCGCTCGAATTGAGCCGCCCGTCCGGAGAAAACCTCCACCCTATAGTATACAGCAGCCAAATGACCTCTGGGTTGTGTTTCTGCCGGTGAGTAGTGTATCTGGAGCGCGTGGAGAGGTTACGGTTGGACCGGCATGGCAGTGGCAACTGACAGGTAACTGACCAGTTACTGGCCCGTTGTCACAGCGACTTGGGTTTCTCTTTCACAACACAAGTGCTTAAGCTACTTACTTTGGGATCGGAACAATGTATGTGATGTTGTCTGACATAAAAAAAAAAATAAAACTTGAAGGTTTTTAATGCTAGAGTGAATAGGTTTTATCTAAGTAAGCATATTCCATCATAGATCACATCATCACATCATTGTAGTCATGCTTTCTTAGAATGAAATAAAAAAAACCCTCCCGAAATGACAATTGTCATTAGGGAAGGCCTATGTCCAGCAGTGGACGTCTACAGGCTGATCATGATAATGATGTTATTGAAGTCATATTTTTGGACATGGCATTTGATGGAAACTATTTTGTTCCACGCACATTCTCAAACGTCAAAAAGTAACTTTTGGCTCTTATAAATGTGATGGCATATTTCTTTAATTTTCTTTTACGCCTGTGATATATTACCTAACCTAAAGTGGTTATTTGCTAATATCTACTGGAAGGAGTCTGTTTTACATTCACGCGGGCACGCCGCCGCGCTTTATTCCACTCACGAAATAAATCTTCCTTTTATTTATCCTTTCCACAACTAACCCATTGTTTTTCCTCGTGTCTGAGGGAGTGATTCGTTTTTTTGGGATTCAATGTGTGCTGAAAACGTCTCGTGGAAAACTGGATCGGGTTTGTAATTCACGTTGTTTTTTTTTCCGAAGCTTCTCGATGCTGTGATGTTGTTTTTTTTGGCTTAATCTTTCCGGATTGCTTTGTGGGTGTGATGCAAAAGATTAGTCTTTCAATAGGATTAAGCTAGGCCCAGATTTCTTCAGAAAGACAGATCCAAAACGTTAATATTGGCGTCGTTAGTCTAGTGGACGTTGATGCTAAGTGATGACCAAGAAGTCCCCAGTTCCGAATCCTAAAGCTAAAAAGCGAAGGGCAGGACTAACGGCATAAAGTGCTTTTCTATGGACAGCAGTATATCATCGCCAACTTCCTGTCTCCGGGGCTGCTATCGAGTAGTAGTTCAATCCTTTATATTGTTAGGTGACACCTAGACCAACGAAGCCGTGAGCTCTCTGCATCTTGCGATGCACGACGCCACTGACCACTATGCCCGAAAGCACGTGTCGTCGTCTTCTTTGGGCCGCTAACCGGAGAGCAAACCCCAGCCCCAAAGGCCCTTTTAGTTGCCTCCTACGACAATCAGAGATATCTCGGTAGTATTCTACGCCATACCGCAGGGCGCATGCTTCAAAGACTTAAATCAACATAATTATGAAGAAGGCTCCCAAACACCTTGAACATGAGTCAAATCACACGCGGCTGCTACAAACCCGAGCCGTAAATAGAATCCCATTTGCGGAGACGATCTCAACATTCCGAGTACAAATGAATTGCGTTGCCGTTAATGGATGTAAATTAAAATGTAAACCGCCGACGGCTGGATCGGTTTGTTCGCTTTAAGAGGAAAATACTCGCACCAAGATACGGGGATCGGGACAACTTGCGGAAAGGCCGGTTTAAACTTTGTTCCCTTGGGATTTTTGTAGTAACCTTTTTGATTTGCTTTAGCCTTCTTTCAGGCGTGGGAAGTCAATATGCTGACATCATTCGCCGCCTGCTCTCAATGTTTGCGTTCGGCGCTATGTCTTCATCTTCCATTCATCTCTACCTGCCTTCATGGTCCCGTTCATTCCCGTCTATGATATCATTCTTCACGCAAGCTGTCCTTCCATCTTTTCATCGAGCGTACTAATTCATACTCGTACCCAGTCATACTCATGCTTATTAGTCTTGGTCGCATATCTCGTGGGAAGTCAATAAACTGTGCTATTACAAAAGAATAATACACAAAGGCGCCAGACTATTCCCGTCAGTGTATATGAATTTTATTTAGTTTTCAAGACGGAAACTTTAGATTTTATCTAATAAACATGGTACGCAAAATTAGGCCTTGATATAATAATCTAAGTCAGTGGTTGTACCGTATCAATGGCCCCACGCTGTATTAGATCCCTTCGGGTAGGATGCTATGTTACGCACATAAAAATCCATAACTTTCTGCTTGGTTAGTGATGATGAGTAATTTTGCGTCCATTTTCCCCGTTCTAAACTAACAGATGGGCCTAATGAGGGCAAGTGATTGTTAAAAAACAAACTTTTTCTCTTCGTCCTTGAACTTATTTTTCAATGCGCCGTTCCGAAAAGGTAGGTACTTAATCCCTGCTGCGGTCTCAACTTTGGAGTTTGAATCGCTGGATTAAAAACGGAAAGGGTCGTCCCTTGAAATGGCCGCGTGACGGCCACACTTTTGGTAAATGGAGATAATTCTAACGAACACTGAAAGTGTTTAATGTTCATGATATGATATAAAACACTTGTGGATAATATTCCATCGTATATTTTATACATTATCATAGAACTAGACAGTGTGTAAACATAGATTTTATCGTAAAAGTAAATCATAAGACAATTTGTTACTTTCAACAACCAGTCAATCATAACCATGTTTTTTATTTAACTTACTTACTTACTAAAATTGCGCAGGGACCCAAAATGAGTCTTGGCCTCCAACAATAACGATTTCCACTTCGGCCTGTCCTGCGCTACCTCGCGCCAATCATCGACGCAGAGTTCTCGCAGGTCCTTCGCCACTTCATCTCCCCAGCGGTACCTGGGCCGGTCGACAGGTCGTCGGCCAGTTGTATTTTTTATTTAAAGTCAATGACATTTTTCTCAAGGCTTCTTTTCAAAAAAATACGAACAATGCCCGTGTGATTTCTGGATTTAAAACATTTGACCCCGTGGGTGTCGTAAGGGGATGTAAGGGAGCGACCTATAAACTTTTCGCTCCAAGCCAACCTCACCTGCCCGTGGTGCATCCTGCCGAATAACAAACGAGGCGCTGGCAACCGACTGGTGGCGGTATAAACATCACAATTGATGGCATAGCTAAATACTATAGACCGATGACGGGCAGCAGCGTCACCGGAGCGAGAAGCTACACCCTGCGATCGCCAACCCGCCTGCCCAGCGTGGCGATTATGGGTATATCCTCCAGATATTTGCCCTAAGTGATGAAGAACTGGAGAGGCCTATGTCCAGCAGTGGACTGCAATAGGTTGATGATGATAATGTGTCGTAAGGGCTATCAGAAAACGCTTTACCCTGCCTAGTGTGACCAAGGAAAATCCTCTGAGAAAATGATTGTCTTTAGGGGAGGCTACAGATTACCCCCGAACGTCTTTAGGCTGATGATGATGACACTGATTGAACACAAGTGCTTAAGCTACTTACTTTGGGATTAGAGCAATGTATGTGATGTTGTTTGTTTAACATTGATTTCCCAGTAAAACTTAATCATATACCTAGATGATTATTTCCAACAACGAGTCAAACACCGCTAACAAACAAGTTCTTTGTCAACATAGGTAAACGAATTCACCAAAAACATTTACAAACATCAAACGAACGTCTTGGTATTCTGGTAAAATCAAAGAGAATCACGTTCAGATAACAGTATGAGCGAGACGTAAATAAAATAATGGTACAGATTCCCCAAAAATGTTTCATGTTTTATTTAATTTATTTATGTTATAAATGAATATGATAAGTGGGACATAATGCTGAATTATTTTAACTTTCCTTTGGTTCTTAAGAAATTGCCTGAGGGTAATAAGACCTTGTGTTGTTTAAACAGCGATGCTTTTCTTTTAGAGTATTTTTTTTCACTTTGGTACCCAAAGTGAGGGACAGGTAGTCTTAATTATCATCATCATCATCATTAGCCTATTGCAGTCCACCGCTGGACATAGGCCTCTCCAGTTGTTCGCCACGTAGGGCAATCTTCTGGAGGATATACCCATAATCGCCACGCTTTGCAGGCGATCGCAGGGCGTAGTTTCGTGCTCCGGTGACGCTAAGTCTTAATTATATAATCATCACATAGAGAAGAATAGCTCTTTGCTCAGCTTTTTAGCTCGGTGTTTCTCTGTGAGATCGGATCCGAAGTATGGTGATCCGACAGAGAACCAAGGTCATCGACACAGCTCGCCGGATAAATCAGCTTATCTGCAAATACAGTGTAGGACGCCCTTAGGCCAGAACTGATGAGGGTGATAACAATAATCTTCAGCCTTTTGCAATCCACTGCTGGACATAATGCTACTCCAATTTTTCGCAACTTTGATTGATTATAGGCTTGACGCATCCAGCTACTTGCCAGCTATCTCAATCATAATCTTTATAGAATATTAAACTTTTAGGTACTTAAAGAAGACATTGTTTAATGTAGAACTTAAATAACAATAAATAATTAATGAACCATATTGATAGATAATCCAAAGTATCCATCGAGTTTGTGGAATCCCTACCCTTGTCAATCAAGGTAGTCCGAATCCCTGTCCATTTTCAAAATTCAACACGTTCATACGTTGAAAGTTTGTGTTTGTTCTATGTCTGATTGCATTTGTTAAGTTTAAGTAAGTTAATTATAACCAAAGTAGGTTCGTACCTACCTTGGTAGCGAGAGAGTACTGAACAAGAACTCGTTCGGATACTGAAAACAGCTTTGAAATTGAATGTGATGTTGAATGTAATAATGTGATGAAGCAGGATAAAACCATAATATCACGTTGGTCGGCCTAGTTTGGGACTAGATGGCGTTTTGTGGACCACCTAGGCATGTCATCATCATCAGCCTATTCAGTCCATTACTGGACATAGACCTCTCCAGTTGTTCACCACTTAGGGCAAACATCTAGATTATATACCCATAATCGCCAATCTGGGCAGGTGAGTAAGTTGGCGATCGCCGGGCGTAGTTTCTCGCTCCGGTGACGCCGCTGCCTGCCATCAGTCTGTGCTATTTAGCTTCGCGTGGCATGCCATGGGTTATTTATTTATTTGTGTGACTATTTCCTCAATATCTCGCAAACTTCTGGACAATTGACACACACATTCTCTATCACTTAACATCAGGCGAGTTGAGGTCAAGCGTGAGTAGCGCTTCTTATTTAATAATTTTCCCTTTTAGTAATTTCTCGTGTCAGTGATTGTATGGTTTTAAATGAGAAATATTAATATTCTCTGAACTAAAAACGCAAATGCTCAAACTATAAATTTAATATTCACTAGCTGTGCCAGCGGCGTCCCTCGCGTGGATATCGGGTTTCAAAAATATCGGACCTCCATATAATACCCATCTATACCTTGTGCCTAAGTTTTAAGTTAGACCTCTAGCAATACATTGGTGAAAACCGCATTCAATTCTATGCAGTAGTTTTCGCGTAATGCGCGTTCAAACATACAGGTTTAAATTTCTCGCGTTTTCCCAACACTTCCCGTCACTGCTCCGCTCCTATTGATTGTAGCGTGATGAAAAGTATCCTATAACCTGCCCAGGAGTATGAAGAATAATTGCACCAAGTTTCGTCAAAATCTGTTCGGTAGTTTTTTTTTCTATAACGAACATACAGACAGACAGACAGACAGACAGACAAAAATTTTACTGATTGCATTTTTGGTATCAGTATCGATCACTTATCACCCCCTGATAGTTATTTTGAAAAAATATTTTATGTACAGAATTGACCTCTCTACAGATTTATTATAAGTATAGATAAATGTGATAATGTTATGTTATTTCTACTATACTGAATTGCTTTTGGAGAGCTAAGTAAAGAGAGATTATTTTAGACTACGCCGTTTCACATAATGTGTACTTGGAGCTTGATATAAATATCACAAACGTTGAATAGAATGGCCTCGGTGCGTCCACAAATTTTGAACTGGAAATGTTACGGAATCCGAAAACATTGAGAAATTCATCACCCCTTGATGGTAAGGGTGGTATCACATTTACAAGAGAAGCGGTTTAAGCCTGTTCTGTTCCAAAAATTATTTTAACATAGTTTTTTTTTTTTTGTAGTGGCTCGACATAATGGCTTCCCTAGCGATAAAAGCGAAAGAGAAGCCCAAGTCGCTGTGACAACGGGCAAGTAACTGGTCAGTTATCTGTCAGGTAAAGGGTGGAGGTCCTTCCCCGGACGGGCGGCTCAATTCGAGCGAAGATTCGCGCTTCAACGAGCACACTTCAACGAATTCATTATTCATTTAAGGCGTTTAAAAGATTCTATTTACACTTTCGTTATGGTTGCCGTCACTTTTTTAACTATAAGACACGAATAAATGCGGGCAAGAATTACAGGAAGGATTTTTCATTTTGAATGTAGAAAAATCGAATCTATATCTGAATCATGTCTTCCTACATCCCTCTCCTCGGATTCGTTATTCTCATCTAAGTACATGACATTGAGACACGAACTACCTAATATGCAGTCCACCACGTGCTATTTGTTGGAACTTGTGACAGAAACTTTCAGAATTCTTAAAAAAATTACATTGTTTGGCGTAAACTTTGACAGTTCAGTTAGATTAATTGACCGAATAAAAGCAGCTTGATTTCGAAATCAGTGTCACTTTAATTTTACATTGGTATAATTTCAAAGTAATTTATGGTATTATTTATACAGAGAGAGAGGTAGGGCACTTTAAGACAGGTAGGGCATAGCGAATCTTTGCTCGTATTGAGCCGCCCGTCCGGGGAAGGACCTCCACCTATAGAATACCGCAGCCAAATGACTTCCGGGTCGTGTTTTTGCTGGTGAGTGGGGTCTCCGGAGCTCGTGGGAGGTTAGGGTTGGGCCGGCATGGCAGTGGCAGCTAACAGGTAACTAACCAGTTACTTGCCAGTTGTCACAGCGACTTGGGCTTCTCCTGGGCTTCCCATCAGGTGTAGGGAAGCCATTATCGAGCTACTATAAAAAAAAATACAGCATTCCGACCCTTCTCGTCTGGTGATGATGATAAAGCCAGATGGCTATCACATACGAAAAAAATGTTTATTTACTTATGCATAAAATTGTCACTATAGCCGTATTCTAACTCCTCGAACGAAATTTTAGCAAAGGCAGTAAAATCCGGCAATTAGTTGCGCCGAGAGCCGTGATGTCCCCCCTCTATTCAACCCCCTCAATACTACAAACGGCCCGCAGGAATTAAAATAACAAATAAGGACCATGGGAATTTCACAGTGGACTGAGCAGCGTTTGAAATAGCTCCGGTCTGAGTTCGGCACTGAAATGTAAAGAGTTGGAGATTTTGTGATTATTCGTGGTGGCCACTGATGCTCGTTTGCATTTAATGTACTACAATATTATTCGACTCTTTGTTTATCTGATGGTGAGAGAAAAGCAGCACAGTTCGCTATGGCATTGGGTGTTTTTAGTGTTCTGGAGACGACCCCAATCATGTACTGATCAAACTTTGATGACCACATTTAGTTTTTCATAATCGCTGTACACTATATTATACCTAAATCGCTCAACTTGACAAGCTTGAGAATTAAACTATTATTATAAATGGCTAAACCCTAAACCGACGAGCATGTATGAAGAGATTGATGAATGTGGACGAAGCAAAAGCTGTGTGCCAGGATCGTCGCAAATGGAAGGAGGTGGTCTCTGCCTTCCCCTTCTGGGAGAAAGGTGTGACGGTATGTATGTATGTATAAATGGCTATAAGTAGAAGACCATCACTTTTCAGAAGTCACTAATCAAAGTTAGAGTTAAAAAAACATAAATTATAATTATTCGTCTGAGGTCCCAAGGAATCGGTATTTTCTGGGTAAGCGTGCTCCATCGTAGGCTTCAATATCACTTAACACCAGGTGAATTGTGGCCAAACGCAAACCCATAATGAATAAAAAAAAAAGAAGTCTCTGAACATTTTTTTTCAAAATTTTCAGAGACTTCATTATGTATTGTCAGCAAATAGCATACCTAAACGCTTATCTAAAGAGTCCCTTAACATAATGAAATGTTTTTAGAGTTTAATAATATGTATGTATGTTTATTTATCCTTCAAAAAGCGAGCCTATAGATTTCTTAAAGGCCGGCAACGCACCTGTGACTCCCTTAGTGTTGCGGTGTCTATGGGCTGAAGTGATCACTTACCATCAGGTGACTTTCAGACCCGTTTGCCCGCTCATATCATTAAAAAAATATATATATGTGCCGGCTTAGTTTGTGAAACCCTCTACGTGCTCATGTATTTCCTTATTCCTACAATCTCGCGTCTGAGGTCTACATGAATAAAGACATTCTGAGTTTGAATTTGTGAATACGTAGAAAGAAGATATTTTTAGGCCAATTGCCAACCACAGAAGTAAACACACAAACATAATTACGTAGCCTTCATAACATTTCCCGTACAAACATTTGCATCAACAAAAAAAATACGTTTCAAGAATCAAACGGCGGAAACGTCGCACGATTCAAAAGCCGTCACTCTATTAAATTATTCCGTTTCGGCGACTCAAAATGGCCGCCTGTAATGTTGCCAGTGTAAAAACCGAGTGAAAGGGGTGATTTTTTTTTGCTCCAACTTTTTTCCTCGCGGTCAAGAGCTCGCTTCGTGTTTGGACAAATTGTTGGAGTCGCAACGCTTTCGAACCGGTGGTGTACGTACGCGGGAAATTGCGGACAGCGTCGTTAGTTTTGATTTCTTCACAATATTAAATTAACCGAAACTTTGGACTAATAAATATATAATTAAGGTTATGTCTCCAAACAACCGCTTACGGTGAAGTGAAGTCATCCTGAAAGCTCTTCTTATAAAATTAAGAGAGGTAGGGCATAGCGAATCTTCGCTCGAATTGAGCTGCCCGTCCGGGGAAGGACCTCCACCCTATAGAATACCGCAGCCAAATGACCTTCGGGTCGTATTCCTGCCGGTGAGTAGGGTTTCCGGAGCTAGTGGAGGGTTGGGGTTAAGCCGGCATGGCAGTGGTAACTGACAGGTGACTGACCAGTTACTTGCCCGTTGTCACAGCGACTTGGGCTTCTCTTTCGCTTTCCATCAGGCGAAGGGAAGCCATTATGCCGAGCTACTATAAAAAAAAAATTGCAATCCACTATTAGAACATAAGAATCATATAAGCATCTACAATCGTTATCGTATGCATGTCGTGAGTTCATTATTTATTATCAAGCGAGCGTGTTTTTGGTAACCGTTGGGGTAAACGAGTTCTGGAGTGGACACCGCGTCTCGGTAAACGTAGCGTAGGACGCCATCAGGCCAGGTGCACTGACGATTTGCGCAGGACGGCTGGCAAGTGCTGGATGCGAGATGCCCAGGATCGAACAAGGTGGCTAACATTGGGAGAGGCCTATATCAAGCAGTGGACTGAGTAGGCTGATGATAATGATGATGATGATCGTGGTTTTGTGAATCCGTACCAAAACCGCCGCGGTTCCGTCCCAACACACCTCCATATATTTTCACTCCCGAGAATTTTTTCCACAATTGGCATTCTGTGCGGATAGCGGCCGCTTTTGGGCTGCCCAATTCAATTTTATTGTTTGTGACCGCTATTGACGGTTTGTATTAGACGTGTAATTATGTAAAGCCCGCTCTACGGAACGTTTGAACACGCGAATGTAATATTTATGATTTTCTTTGTTGGATAACGTTTGGGTTGGCCACAGAAATGTATCCTAGGTAGAGCGGTGATCACGTTTTGTTTTTGAAGTATCAAAGCGTGTCACTTTGTTTAAGCGGCCACATATCACAACTTCAATCAGTTTGTGAGTTTTTTGTTATTAAATATCTTTTGGTTGAAAAGTTAATAAATTCTGTTGATCAAACGTTCATGGGGCAATGGACTGTTGCCGAACCGTTTCAGACTCTTGAAAAGACTACATAAATTCATATTGAACGAGTTTTGGACTGAAATGAGTGGTATGACCTGCGCATTGATTGAACTAACGTTTGAAAATCATGCTCTATACTCGTATTAATAATTCTCCTGACTTTCCTGACCGAATTTCGGCCACAGTAGTCGGTATCTCGGTCCTGATACTCCATGCACAATAATTGCAACATTGAGCCATATTTTTTTTTATAGTGGCTCGACATAATGGCTTCCCTACGCCTGATGGAAAGCGAAAGAGAATCCCAAGCTGCTGGGACAACTGGCAAGTAACTGGTCAGTTACCTGTCAGTTGCCACCGCCATACCGGCCCAACCCTAACCCCCCCATGAGCTCTGGAAACCCTACTCACCGGCAGAAACACGACTCAGAGGTCATTTAGCTGCGGTATTCTATAGGGTGGAGGTCCTTCCCCGGACGGGCGGCTCAATTCGAACGAAGATTCGCTATGCCCTACCTCTCTTAAAATTTAATGCACATGTTGTCGTTCTATACTTAATACATTACTGTGGTGCCTGAATTAGAGTGTGTGGGTTACAATTAGCATTACGGGCTTATTAGGTTAGGAAAATCCTCGTAGGGCAGTCCTACTTTGTAAGTAAATGTAAAGGTATTTGGAAGAAGGGAAGGTACCTTCTCAGGAGGGTTTCAACGGTTTTCACGGTCTTCGTGAATCTTTCGTACACAATCTTTTCCATTTGGATTGTATCATAACGATACGAGATTGTAAACAATCGAAAAATTATGAAACTTAACGTACTTACAATATAACACGTGCTGGATGGCGTTGTCATCCGCATACCATCCAGACAATGGTGGCGCGCACCAAGAGGTTTAGTTCCTTGTTCCTGCCCCGTGCCATTACGTCATGGAATGCACTATGGCTCATGTGTTTCCTTTCTCCTACTTTCGTCATCATCATCATCATCATCATCTGCCTATTACAGTCCACTGCTGGACATAGCCCTCTCCAGTTGTTCGCCACTTAGAGCAAACATCTGGAGGATATACCCATAATCGCCACGCTGGGCAGGCGGGTTGGCGATCGCAGGGCGTAGCTTCTTGCTCCGGTGACGCTGCTGCCCGTCACCGGTCTTTAGTATTTAGCTACGCCTTCAATTGTGATGGTCATACCGCTACCAGTCGGTTGCCAGCGCCTCGTTTGTTATTCGGCAGGATGCACCACGGGCAGGTGAGGTTGACTTGGAGCGAAAAGATGATAGGCCGCTCCCTTACATCCCACTACTTTCGTCACATCACATTAAAAAAGTTTAAAAGAAATTACTGCTTTCATTTCCATCCCACAAATACGTATTACACCTTTCCCTCACCACGCTGCCAATTGAAAATCTGTCCATTTCGTTATCATCTTACGAGTCGCACATTGTTCAACGCAACACGTTTATTCAAAAGCAATAAAACATCGGAAAAACATCGCATTTGCTACAATTTATGCTCTCCCGCGATTTACTGCGATGAGATATGGACGGAGCGGGCTGAGTTATGAACGCCCGATATAAGCAACTATTACGTGTGCTGTTTCCATCGGATTTATACACGTATACGAGTGTTATTGGGATGTAAGGGAGCGGCCTATCATCTTTTCGCCCCAAGCCAACCTCACCTGCCCGTGGTGCATCCTGCCGAATAACAAACGAGGCGCTGGCAACCGACTGGTGGCGGTAGATCCATCACAATTGAAGGCGTAGCTAAATACTAGAGACCGGTGACGGGCAGCAGCGTCACCGGAGCAAGAAGCTACGCCCTGCGATCGCCAACCCGCCTGCCCAGCGTGGAGATTATGGGTATATCCTCCAGATGTTTGCTCTAAGTGGCGAACAACTGAAGAGGCCTATGTCCAGCAGTGGACTGTAATAGGCTGATGATAATGATGATGATGATGATGTCATCATCATCATCATCATCATCATCATCGTCGAGTGTTATTGTTCACATAGGATATAATAGTCTAATTTCGTGTCTTGTCTATCATCTCCGTGTGGTTTTGTCATTTAGAATAGGTTCACATGCCTTTGGAATTACATTAAATACATTATCGTCATCATCAGACTATTGCAGTCCACTGCTGGACATAAGCCTCTCCATTTGTTCGCCACGCTGGGCAGGCGGGTTGGCGATCGCAAGACGTAGCTTCTCGCTCCGGTGACGCTGCTGCCCGTCATCGGTTTGTAGTATCTAGCTACGTCTCCAATTTTGATAGTTATGCCGATAATTGTCGTTTGCGAATGCCTGGCCAGGGGATGTAAGGGAGCGGCCTATCATCATTCACTCCAAGCTAATTTATTTAATTATTTTTATGTAGGCTTTCATTCTTCTACTTCGACGATCTGCAGCTACTTGTAGCGTTAAACAATCTTATTTGTAGCCTGATGCCCCATGCTCATTTTTCGATGTACCTACTTAGAACGTACTATTATAATAACAATAAACCCTTTTTGTTGACACGTAATACGGAGTCTGTAGGTGTCACGCCGCTCGCGTCACACGATTACATGGAATTGACGTGTATAAGCCATTGCTACGTTTTTAAACCACAGTCATAGTTATTATGTACCTACCCCTTTTTTACAAAAATGCGCTTTGAAATTTGATACTTTACTAAAGGATACCTCAATTTAAGAAATATTATGGCGTTTAGCTACAAAAAATACTTTGTGTGCAAGGGAAGTACTTACCCCTAAAACATTTTGAGACTTTTATAAACTACCTTTCTCTTTAATTGTTGTTGTACTTATTTTTATTGGAAAGAGAAAGTGCTAGTTTTGTTACTATGTATTCCTATACTATTATTTCAACCCCCTTTGGAGTTTATAGTACTACAAAACGCGAACGATACGGGAAAACAACCCTTGAAAAGCGGCTTTGTATATTTTGTTCCAAAAATACACTTTTTTACAAGCGTAATCTTACATTGTCCACAATTCACCCGTCTCGTCGGAATGTCCCGTTTTCAATGCTCGCCAGCGAGCGAGCGTGATCAATACGCCGTCTGAAGCCGACGCGGCGTGATTGACGCCGTGACACCATGACAGCGTCACAATGGCCCTGCTCACTGACAAACTGTACAAACGCTTTGTTGCTCTTTGATCGTCTGCGGCGATGCATGGTCGCTTGAGTAGGTATTTGACCTGCCCCAGTTACTTGGCTAATTACTCGTATTATAGTTACTAGCGTGCCCTCGTTTCACTTCGGATATTTAAGAGTAATCCTATAAATCCTATAAACCCAAGAAAGGGAAATGTGGCGTATTTCCCTTTCTTGGGTTACCATCATCAGTCAATGCACACCACATCATATGTTTCCTTGGGAAAATGCAGTTTGCTTATCCCCACCATTTGGGGAAATGATGGGATATGTGGGACTCGGTCCGCCCTCAAAACGGGAGGGTGGCACCCTACCTCAAGATCTACTAAAATCCGGACACATATGCCTAAAATGTACTGCTTTTTAATTTTTTTCATCATCTATCATCATCATCACCAGCCTATCGTAGTGCATTGCTGAACATAGACTTCTCCAGTTATTCGCCCCCCATTGATGCTACACTTACCCACAATCACCACGCTGGGCAGGCGGGTTGGCGATCGCAGGATGTAGCTCCTCGCTCCGGTGACGCTGCTGCTCGATCGGCTTGTGGTATTTAGGTACGCCTTCAACCTTGATGGTTAGTCATCAATTGATTATTAAAGCCTCGTTTGTTATTCAGCAGAATCGACCACGGACAAGTGAGGATGGCTCGCAGCGAAAAGATAATACGTCGCTCCCTTACACCCGCTATCCGCTATAACTAGGACCAAACCCACCTGACATGTTAATGCGTCATGATGGATACGCGCGCACTGACAGCGCGGATCACGCAGACAAGACAACAGATGGCGCCCCGACGCACACCGTCCCTCTGTTTTTTGTATCTTTTGCGGTGTAACCTTTATAGCCGCCGCGCATTCGTCATGGCTTGTAGAAAAATGTGCTTTTAAATTGGGTTAGTAATAACCATAAATGGGCGCGAGCTATCAAAATGAAAATATATGAATGGACACGGTATAGTAATATATATGAGTGGCTCGATGCCTCATTTGGTGTGACTGGCTCGATGGCTCTTTTGGTAGTGACCTCTGCCCTCTGAGCCAAGGGTCGTGGGTTCGATTCCCGCACAGTACAAACATTTGTGTGCATGAACATGTCTGTTTGTATTGGTCTGGGTGTTTTCTATGTATAATATGTATTTATTTACAAACAAAGGGGGAGGGGGGGGGATTAGGCTTCTCGCACCTAGCATTTGCCACTCGTTCTGGGAAAATTGTCCCTCAACTGGCGTCCTTCACTACGTTTGCCGAGAAACGATATCGGTACACACGTTCGAACGGCAGGTTCCAAAAAATCCCTTGATGCGCTTTATGTAAACGGCTAAGCTTTGGAACTCTTTGCCAGTGTCCATGTTCCTCGATGCCCGATAGATGTAAGTAATGTTGGCAATCAGTTCAGAAGGAGTGGGTTTGTGAAAATAACAACCATAATACTCAAGATTTAATCACTTTATATTTCACTATATTCACTATTTTTCATACAAATAATACTTCACTAGTATACAATCCTAATATCCTAAATCCTATCCTAACCTAATCCTTCATAATTCATATTCCAATCAATTCCTACCAATCCAATCAATTATCCTACCAATCCTACCATCCTACCAATCCTATTCAAAAATATAAATCTATTAACACTTACTGGTTACAGGTAATCCACATAATATAATGATGCACATAATCCACATAAAGCACTCTATACGTCCGTTCGGTCCGGCGTCTCGTAACAGAATGTCGATAACTGACAACTTGTCTGCCTTTTATACGCTTGGACGTCAGATGTCAATTGAGTGACTATTTAATTTTATTTCCTACTCGCACGCCGGATTTCAACTGAGAGACTATTTTATCAGAGAAATAATAAGCTATGCAATGTATTACCAACTTAAAGGTATAAAATGTATTAATGTGTGTAATAAACGCTAACAGTAAGTAACTTTAATATTTTGAAGGCGAGGGTGAATTGACTTTTTTAAGGGAGCGCGATCTGTCGTCTGCTTTTTTTTATTAAAAAAAAAACCCATAGGTTTTCGCTTGACTGGAATTCACCTGATTCCAGCTCTACCCATTTTCAAATTTTAAAAAACGGTGGTCGTTTATATGGCTAATAGGGCTAGCCCACTGCCATTTCCGCTTGCGAATCCGGTCTGCTTTTTAGATGACTTTAGATGAACAATGCCAAAATCACTAGCCCACCGGCATATTCGAAATGACACTGCCTTCAGAATTTGCAAGTTTACTACGAGTATAGTCCTGTACCGATTAGCAGTTTTGCAGCGCACGCAGTTTTGCATTGTGCGCTGCCTAACAGGCAGGCATTCCCCGCCGCGGATTCACTCGCTAGCAATTTGTAATATTGTTACATTGTTTTGCTCAAAAAATGCTTTTACTATCTAATAAATGTTCCAGTATTTTAACATACTCCAACGCTACTCCACTGTTAGGCCTCGGCAGTGACGACGGGCCTAATGCTCGCTCCGTGTCGGGCACTCGCGACGAGTGTTTGACCACGCGGCTCGCAGGGACTATTCTGGAACGCGCTTGGTGTCAAAAGCAAATTTGCTGCTGAAAGTGGATAAAATTATCCCATCCTTTACCAAGAACATGGACAACCCGTTATAAAGGTCTCTGCCCACTACACCGTATCATACCATGGCCGTGCTATGAACGTGTCAAGCACGGAAGGAAATACGATACGGCTTGCTTAGCCCACTGAAACGAGTCGACGGCGTTTAATGCCCGTATGATGCCCGTATGATGCCGGTATGGTGTCCGTATGCAACCCGTATGATGCCCGTATGATGCCGGTATGGTGTCCGTATGCAACCCGTATGTATGGAACTAACATGGTATAACCCAGGTAAATTGAAATGATATAAGCTCTTATGTGTGCATCTAAATATTTGTGTACAATTAAATTTGCTAAACCCAGAGAAGGCATTTGAGACGCGTTTCTAACGGTCCTTATACGCGGTTATAACCCGTATTATCACCGTTTTGCTGCCGGCACGCATCGGTTTGGCACCGTCGCGTGCCGTGCGCGGAGCGTACCGCCACCGGCAAAATATTCTCGCCGACAATTCTGAACTGTCCGTGCATGGCACGCGACGGTGCTGGTCGGTGACGGAACGGTCTAATGGGCATCGTCTCATAGTTTTCAATACAAAGAATACTTTTTTGTCTGACACGTTCATAGCACGGCCATGGTATGATACGGTGTAGTGGGCAGACTCCTTAAAATGAGCGTGTACCTTGGTCCCTTATTTATTTATTTATTTAAACTTTTTTGCACAAAATGGTACAAAAGGCGAACTTAATGCTAGGAGCATTCTCTACCAGTCAACTTTTGGGTCATGCAGAGAGAAGTTATTGTGTGCGGTGAGTGTACAAAAAGAAACAGTCCTTACAAAAACCTGACTTCCCTTCTAGTTTGAGGACTGAATTCACAAACGTTACTATGCAACGCGTGAACGCAGAGTACCCAATCTTATTCATAGTGACACTTGAGTGCCAGTCACCATAGTAAATGCCTTACTTGCCTTACTTCGTATAGTGTTCTTAGATAAGTATTGTTTGTGAATATGGGTGTAACTACTTAACAAGGTGCGAAAAGCTATATCATGAGCATGGAAGTATTAAGTACTACGTACAAAACTTCCATGATAATGAGCTATGGGTGGTTGGAATAGACAAGAACCTTGAATTCGCAACGCTTGCTCTATGGAGCAGCGTCGTCATTTTGTATGAAACAAGACGACTTTTCCTGTCACGAGTTCTCGATCAACTAAACTAGTTGGACAACAAATCCGAGAATTGCGCTGTTCCCATATTTGAATTTAACCGTCGACTGAACGACCAATCATAATTGTGTATTGCGTCCATATTTGAAACTAGCTGTGCTCGCGACTTCGTCCGCGTGGAATAGTTATTTTTTTCTACGTTTTTTTTTTACATTTTCCATTATTTCTTCGCTCCTAATAGTTGCAGTGTGATGTTAAATAGCCTAAAGCCTTCCTCGATAAATGGTCTATTCAACACAAAAAGAATTTTTCAATTCGGACCAGTAGTTCCTGAGATTAGCGCGTTCAAACAAACAAACAAACTCTTCAGCTTTATAATATTAGTTAAGATTGGCTTGCGCACGTAAAAGTGGAGGAGGGCACGTCATTTTAGATTAGACGATATGTACCTACTATATAAGGGATGTAAGGGAGCGGCCTATCATCTTTTCGCTCCAAGCCAACCTCATCTGCCCGTGGTGCATCCTGCCGAATAACAAACGAGGCGCTGGCAACCGACTGGTGGCGGTATAACCATCACAATTAAAGACGTGGCTAAATACCACAGACTGGTTACGGGAGCGAGAAGCTAAGCCCTGCGATCGCCAACCCGCCTGCCCAGCGTGGCGATTATGGGTATAATCCTCCGGATGTTTGGCCTGAGTGGCGGACGTCTGGAAAGGTCTATATCAAGCAATGGACTGCAATAAGCTGATTATGTATGTTAATATGTATTTATTTACAAAAAAAAAGTATATAAGTAAGTTTATCAGTTGTCTAGTACCCATAGTGCAAGCTTCGGCTTAGTTTGGGGCTAGGTGGCGCTGTGTGGCCCAGCGTGGCATGTCTTGGGTTATTTATTATGTTATGTACCTACTATAATTAATGTAACATTACCAGAATCAGGCGTTTTCAAACCGGCAGTGGTACACGCGGCGTCCATTTGCGCCCAGACTAAACACTGCCTGTGGCCGATGAATTCTAATGTAAGCCTAGTGCAGTAATTTCCATTTGAGATAGAATTAACGTGTAGTAGGGGAAAGTGCTTTTGTCTATTATGAGTAAGTGGAAATGTTAAAAAGTGATTTCGATGGGAAGTAGATTGGCTTTGTAATCATATCAGCCTGCAATAACCTCCACTGCTAGGCACAGGCCTCCCCCAATGACGTTTGTCGTTTGGGGGGATTTGCCTCAGTCACCACACTTGGCATTATACAACCCCACTTCTGTGAAAACTGCTCTACCTATTAAACGGGTGAGGGCGATAAGCGCAATGGGTTTGTTCTATTGTGCCTGTCGATCTAACTTTTGGACCTCACGACCGCTTACCAGCAGGTGGAGTGAGGTCATCCCCGAAAGCTCTTCTATAAAAAAAAAACTCTTCTGTATCGGGGAGTAAGAAGTAAACACACTATGAATCGATTACAGGATCTAATTAAGGTGTTTTATCGACAAAATAGGAGTGAAATTGGGACTTTCAAAGGGTTAGGTTTATGAAGTCTTTATTTCTGATAAAACTACGCCATCTGTAGTTCAAGTGCAGTAGTTATTGCGTAAAGAATGCAAGCGCCATCTATTGTTCGGTAAATAAACTATCGATGCTTTTTATAAGGCTTATTTTGACACATGAAATATTTGGCAACATAACCATAGTTCTACGAGTTTATTATAAATTCCATGTTACTTTAAGAGCAACATCAGCTATCTGAGGGAATGTATTATCAATTAATGTTTATTAAGACGCCAGCCCCGTTTACACAACACACCGCGGGAGCTAATCTGACAGCGTGACGTCACGGGACTGACGTGTACGCTCCGCCGTTAATATTTTACGCATATCAAATGTGACGGTCATACTCAGGTTGAAGTGATCCCAGAACATGTTATAATATTATAATGGTCGGTTCAATTTGCGGAGTATCGCGGAAAGCTCGTTGACGGCGTGACGTAGTTGCATTTTAACTAAATTATTTGACGTTGGATAAAGTGGAGCGGAGCAAGTTTATTGGACGGAAATTTTATGTTTCAATCTTCATCATTAATAGCTCATAAATATAGTCTCTGGGCATGCTAGGGATGTATGATCTTTTCGCTCCAAGCCAACCTCACCTGCCCGTGGTGCATCCTGCCGAATAACGAACGAGGCGCTGGCAACCGACTGGTGGCAGTATAACCTTCACAATTGAAGGCGTAGCTAAATGCCACGGACCGATGACGGGCGGCTGCGGCAACCGGAGCGAGAAGCTACGCCCTGCGATCGCCAACCCGCCTGCCCAGCGTGGCGATTATGTGTATATCCTCCAGATGTTGGCCCTGAGTGGCGAACAACTGGAGCCTATGTCCAGCAGTGGACCTGCGATAGGCTGATGATGAAATATAGGTCTTTTACGCGAGACACATATAACCGCCTCGGGCCATGGACTGCTGAGGATACTCCTCGTGGTATTACTTACTCTAGAGTCGGTAATAACATTCAGCACCGTACAACGTATCCGGAAATGCATTAGGCACATTCACGATGAATCCAGAGGATTTGGCGTGACACACATTTTACACGGGATGTAAGGGAGCGGCCTATCATCTTTTCGCTCCAAGCCAACCTCACCTGCCCGTGGTGCATCCTGCCGAATAACAAACGAGGCGCTGGCAACCGACTGGTGGCGGTATAACCATCACAATTGAAGGCGTAGCTAAATACTAAAGACCGGTGACGGGCAGCAGTGTCACCGGAGCAAGAAGCTACGCCCTGCGATCGCCAACCCGCCTGCCCAGCGTGGCGATTATGGGTATATCCTCCAGATGTTTGCTCTAAGTGGCGAACAACTGGAGAGGCCTATGTCCAGCAGTGGACTGTAATAGGCTGATGATGATGATGATGATGATGACATTTACACGGGTAAAAATGAAGATTCGTTGATACTAGTACTATCAAATAGTTCCATGATGGTACTACGGGACACCTGGGTTTTGTGGGACTCACTCCTAAAATAGACAATACCCACGAAAGGGCAGCGCAGACGACAGACTATCCGTGACGCACTTTTTTGCAATTATATGCAGTTACGCACACGACGCGCAAAAATCTGTCGCGGATATTTCACAGACTCAACGCACACGACGTACATCTTCGATCGTTCTGTCGGCAGACCTAGACGCTCTTTTTAAATGTCTCAGACGCAGACTCTATCGCACAAAAAGTGTGCCGTCTGCGCTGCACCTTATAAAATGTTAAAAAATACCCTATTAATTTTACACGGCACTCCAAGTATTACAATAGTAAATACCCTCACTGCATTTTACGAGTGTGTCAGTCGTAAAGTAAGCAATATCGTGCAAGTTGCTAAGTTAAGTGTTACACCAACTCAGGTGCAGGGGCCCAGTCGTTGATCGAGCGTATAACTTTTACATTAGAATTGCCGTTTTATGATTTTTGCTTCGCTGTTTATAGCAGTTTTTATTTTAATAGACAACTGTTTACATGGTGAGATTCATCATTTTTGTTTTTTTTTTATTATAACGGCGCAGTTTGCTGGCTTCTTACGTCTAATGCAGAAATTGAGCAAGGGAGACACTAATGGTCATGATCAGCCTATAGCAGTCCACTGCTAGACATAGGCCTCTCCAGTTGTTCGCCACTTAAGGCAAACATCTGGAGGATATACCCATAATCGCCACGCTGGTCAAGTGGGTTGGCGATCGCAGGGCGTAGCTTCTCGCTCCGGTGACGCTGCTGCCCGTCATCAGCCTGTGGTATTTAGCTACGCCTTCAATTGTGATGGTTTATACCGCCACCAGTCGATTTCCAGAGCCTCGTTTGTTATTCGGCAGGATGCACCACGGGCACTCCTGCTCCTAGGAGCGAAAAGATCATAGGCCGCTCCCTTACGTCGCTGATGACAAGCGACTACTATCTTTTTTATCGCGGTGAGCATAAAGTTGGCGCAAACGCAAATACACATCATCACTTGCTGGACTTAGGCCTCCCCAATGCTCACCACTTCGATCGGTCCCGGGCCTCTCGCATCCAGCACTCCAGGCAAATGCACGCAGGCCTTAAATTTGAAACTATAACGAAGAAATAACTTGCGCTGGCTTGCGTTGCTGCTCTACGCTTTAATATCCTAACTAATTTACTAGAATTACAAGGTATTACAACGCCGTCAGTGTCGGCCGTTCATTAGCGGGCTTGTACTACTAAATCACCGATCGCACGTCTGCCAAGATTAAGGCGAGGCTAATATGGTTGTGCATGCGCCTAATTTGATAATGCATTTTGTAGCTATTCAAGAGATTGGATTTTGCTGATGGAGACTTAGCCATAGAAAGGTTTCATAGCTATAATATGACCACATAAATTGTACAACAATTGCATATTACTTTGCGTAGTTTTAAGTAAACTGGGTTCTTTAGGCGGGGCGTGAAACGGCATCTCAGTGGGCCTTCAGGGTAAGGGCGACAAGCGCAATGGGTTTGTTCTATTGTGCCTGTCGACCTAACTTTTGAACCTCACGACCGTTTTGGAGTGAGGTCATCGTGAAAGCTCTCCTTATAAAAAAAAAACTTTTAATGAATGATAAAGAGTAGATGTATGTAGGCTTATACTTAATAGAAAAAGGCGGTTTCATATACCTACTATAAAAGTATTTTTCTATCATCATCATCATCATCATCATCAGCCTATTACAGTCCACTGCTGGACATAGGCCTCTCCATTTTTCTATGCGTATACATTAATTTTGGCATACGCGATTACACGCGCGCTACATTTCGCGGAATGTAAGCGAGCTCTATCGTCTTTTCACTCCAAGCCACCCTCACCTACCCTTGGTGCATCCTGCCGAATAACAAACGAGGCTCTGGCAATCGACTGGTGGCGATATTACCATCACGATGTAACGCGTAGCTTAATACCACAGTCTGTTGATGGGCAGCAGCGTCACCGGAGCGAGAAGCTACGCCCTGCGATCGCCAGCCTGCCGGCTCAGCGTGACGATTATGGGTAAATCCTCCAGTTGTTTGCCCAAAGTGGCTAACAACTGGAGTGGGCTAAGTCCAACTGTGCAGTGTGTATCTGTCTCATATAGCAAGCAAAGAGCAAAGCAAGCAAGCTCAGATAGCAAAATAAAATAAAATAAATAAAAATAAAATAAAATAATTTATTTCTGCAAATAGATTTACAAGTAAATTCTTTTGCACGTCAAACTTTTTTTTCCCTACTAGCACTTCGACGTGATAAGGATGAGGCCTGATGAGAAGAAGTGCCGCAAGAAACTCATCAATTTTGGCTTTTTTCAAAAATAGAAATAATCAAATAATTAGCTCATGGATAGCAAGAATCAAGGAGCTGATATAAAACCTGGCCGTTTAGGGCACCGTCAGAAAAATCCTAAACATAATATGCGCCACCAAAGATAAAGGTTTGGGAACGGAAATCTTTAAAATTGAACGCGCTCTCATTTACGTTATCTCCCAGCATGCCCTATCAGCTTAAATCCTCCTTAATCATTACCAAGGTCAGACTCACATAAAAAAAACCTTTTACTCTATCAACCCGTAATAAATGAACCTTCAGTTTCAAACGCGCAAATCTTGCGCCTACATTAGTAGGGCCGTACATTACTCAGGGAGACAGGGACAAATTCGCCTTTATACCTACATGTAACCCTCCAGTGCTGGAGGGTCGTTAAGACCGAGTGAAAGATAATCCGGCGGATTTATTTTCTGTATTCTTAGTCTGTGACTTCTTGCGACTTGTTGGTTTAGTGGTTATAAGTGTTGCATTGTAGATTAAGACTGTGGGTTCGAAGTATAAATTAATGACAGGATAACAGACGAGGCTTTGGCAACCGACTACTGGCTGTATAACCATCACGATTCAAAGCGTAGCTAAATACCACAGGCCTTTGACGGACAGCAGCGTCACCGAAGCGAGATGCTACGTCCTGCGACCGCCAATCCGTCTGCCCAGCGTGGCAATTATGGGTATAACCTCCAGGTGTTTGCCAAAAGTGGCGAATAACTAGAGAGGTCTTATGTCCAGCAGTGGACTGCGATGGGCTGATGATGATGATGATGACGCCATGCTGGCCAGTAGACAGCTCTGTATACACCCTGACTGACCCGGAAATTAAAATTGATTAACTAACTCTCTCATAATAAATTATTAAAATACAATCGGGGTACAGTAACACAAATAAACCCGTAAACAAGTAGGGTCTAAAAGACCCGAAGCAAATAATGTTATCACATCGCACCCCGCTGCTGGGGGGATAACCGTGACGGGTTACTTATTATTTCGGCCGGGTGACAAATGACCCCGAGATAAAACGGGTGCCTTAACTGTGACGTCACTGTCCTCAGACGTTGTTTAGCCACCTCTGACGTAATCAACAGGCAGCGGAATAACTGGTTAAGCGCTGTGTTTTGTTTTTATTGTGCTTTTCTTTATTTACGTGTATTAGGGGATGAAGTTACAAAGTCTCTGCGATGAGTACAATTTGAGAAGAGAAATTGTATCTTTGAATGAAGGTCTGTGGGTTCGTTTCCCACTCAGGACAACATTCTATGTTTTTTGTTTTTTTATTTTTTATGCAAGAGGCAGACGAGCCTATGTGATGCCTGATGGTAAGCAGCCAACACCGCCCATGAGTGTCCTTGGGCGGTGTTGACTGCAACTCAGATCGAGTTTTGGGGTCGCTGCCGGCATTGTAAATAGAAGTACGCTCGTTTCTTGAAGGCTCCCAAGTCGTAGCTGTTCGGAAAGATTGTCGCAGAAAGTAAATGCAATATATATATTAAGAGTGGTAGGGCATAGCGAATCTTCGCTCGAATTGAGCTGCCCGTCCGGGGAAGGATCTCCAACCTATAGAATACCGCAGCCAAATGACCTCCGGGTCGTGTTTCGCTGGTGAGTAGGGTCTCCGGAGCTCGTGGGGGGTTAGGGTAGGGCCGGCATGGCAGTGGCAACTGATAGGTAACTAACCAGTTACTTGCCAGTTGTCACAGTGACTCTCTTTCGCTTTCCATCAGGCGTAGGGAAGCCATTTTGTCGAGTTACTATAAAAAATTAAAAAAAAAATACTGCTGCCCGTTCCTTGATATTCCTCTAGTCGTCTTCAACGACACCCAGGGGATGAGATGCGGTCGTCCTGTTACTATATTCTATGATTTATACAATAGGATTTTTACGATAACATCATCATCAGCCTATTACAGTCCACTGCTGGACATAGGCCTCTCCAGTTGTTCGCCACTTAGAGCAAACATCTGGAGGATATACCCATAATCGCCACGCTGGTCAGGCGGGTTGGCGATCGCAGGGCGTAGCTTCTTGCTCCGGTGACGCTGCTGCCCGTCACCGGTCTTTAGTGTTTAGCTACGCCTTCAATTGTGATGGTTATACCGCCACCAGTCGGTTGCCAGCGCCTCGTTTGTTATTCGGCAGGATGCACCACGGGCAGGTGAGGTTGGCTTGGAGCGAAAAGATGATAGGCCGCTCCCTTACATCCCATCCCATACGATAACATAATTTTTGTAAAAGACTCCTCAGGCTTACTTTGATTGCCACTGCGTCCCAATCATCACCCGTCTCCTTTACATGACAAGTGTTAGCATTGTGAAGTGAGCGGACCTCCAAGCACTCGAGGAGCATCAGCATGCGCATATCGATGCGGCGGCCGAGGGCCATCGAGCGGCGTCTGTTTGGCGTGCTGAGTGCACGGCTCACGGACTGCCGAACCGGCCTGTGACGTCACTGGTTTGCTAATACCTGCTATGTTTAAGAAAAGTAGGGCGTAGCGAATCTTCGCTCGAATTGAGCCGCCCGTCCGGGGAAGGACCTCCACGATATAGAATACCGCAGTCAAATGACCTCTGAGATGTGTTTCTGCCGGTGAGTAGGGTTTCCGGAGCTCGTGGGGGATTGGGGTTGGGCCGGCATGGCGGTGGCAACTGACAGGTAACTGACCAGTTACTTGCCCGTTGTCACAGCGACTTGGGCTTCTCTTTCGCTTTCCATCAGGCGTAGGGAAGCCATTATGTCGAGCCAATATAAAAATTTAAAAAAAAATTAAAAAAATGTGCAGTGCAATAAGGAAGTGACCAGAGGTCGATGGAAGAGACACATGCTATGGAAGAAAGTTCCATTGGCGAATGGTCAGACAGACAAATGATTTACCAAAGTCTTTGTGCGTTTTCTATCGAAAATATCACGGCTAGTGTTCGTAAGAATTTTTTAATCTACGAGTAGTACCAACTGCCATTTTTCATCATCTTACATCTCGCACCAATTCAAGATTTCAACCTTATCATATTGATAGTTAGAAGTCTTCGACAGTTTGACTGCTTACCATCAGGCATCACGCTCACTCGTCTGCCGCATCATTCGTAAAAAAAGTGCGTTTTGTTCGCAATTTTCTGCCTCGTGCAGTTGTTCTTTGGAATCAGCTTCCGGCTGCATTTTTTCCGTATGGATACGAATTGGGGATCTTCAAAAAGGGAGCCTACAAATTACGCGGGCCGGTAACGCGACGGTTTTATGACTCTCCTGGTATTGCGGTCTTTATGGGCTGAAGTGATCACTTACCATGAGGTGACCTTCAAGCCCGTTTGATGCCTTTGTCATAAAAAAAATCTCCTACATGATTACAAAAAGTGACAAATACACAAATAGAACAGACTTTATAAACTGTAGTGTAGTTCATGTAAATGTAGTACAATCGATGTTTCACGGAAACTACAATAAACACACCGCCGACCGCCGTAATCATCGTCTCCTCATAGTTGCCGGCAGTTGGCGAGCCAAGTTCTGCTGCGAATAGTTTATGGTACAGTCAATGTGACTAGCAGTAAGACAAAAATAAATATTCTTTACAGAAAAGTGTCGAGGATAAGACTGCCACATTATCAGCCTGCAAACGTTTACTGCTGAACTTAAGCCTCCCTCAATGAAATGTTCCCCCCCAATGTTCTCTAATGACGCTTGGCAAGTAGATTGGTGACCTTAGTTTTTTTTATAGTAGCTCGACATAATGGCTTCCCTACGCCTGATGAAAGCGAAAGAGAAGCAAAAGTCGCTGTGACAACTGGCAAGTAACTGGTCAGTTACCTGTCAGTTGCCACTGCCATGCCGGCGCAACCCTAACCCCCCACGAGCTCCGGAAACTCTACTCACCAGTAGAAACACCCGGAGGTCATTTGGCTGCGGTATTCTATATGACAGACAATGTGGAGTTTCCTTACTGTCCCTCCTCGTCCCATACTCTGGATCAATACAAGGCGCGAGCCACGGAAGTTGCCGCCTTGTAAGTAGCCGCGAGTTGCTCAAACTGTTTGAACTGAACATTGGGACTAGACGGCGGTAGTTTCATAACGTCACTGTGTATTCTTTGTGTACATGTACAAACACTACGCAGTGTCATTTTAGATAGACTTTTTAATACCGGCCATAAACATTAAACTTACTTTTTTTTTAAGAGGGGGGGAGGCGGCATGGTGTGTGGGATTCACACCTCCCAAAAGGGAGGGCGTACCCACTAAACCCCCCTGTGTCGCCAGTGGGCAGCAAGTTGCAGGGACACGGGCAACGCCGAAGCATACCGCCGCATCCCTGCATGCCCTGGCCAGCCGTAGATGACAAGCGGCCGGCACTCCTGGTCCGGGGAGGGCAAATATCCCTACCCCCGGCAAACATTAAACTTACTAACCAAACGACTACTCAAGCTGAGCAGAAGCCAACTGACGCAGGTCGTGGCTGTCATGACAGGCCACTGCCCCTTCAACAAACATCTTCAAAACCTGGGAATCACAAGTAATACCGTGAGCAGAGCGTGTCACGCTTTTTTTTGTTGCACCGGGGCAAAATGCCGTTTACGCATTCTGCTACTCGGGGACGCAGCAGGTTATGTGGGACTCACTCCGCCTCTAGATGGAAGCGAGACGGAGAATACACACTAAAAACCCCCGGTCTTCACCGCCAATGCGCCTTGGGTGATGTTGACGTGGGATCTTGGTATAAACCATTAGGCGTTCAGAGATAAAGTTGTAAAATTTCTAAATAGAACGGACCAAACGTTGTAAGACGGCCAACTAGCTAGCCCGACGTTTTGGTCGTTTTACAACGACTGTATTCATTGAAATGACTGAAAAAGGTATTTGATACCGAACATTTAATATCTTATGATGCAATAGACAGATAGATACTCTTTATTGCACACCAAAAAAGACTATTCCCATAAGTCCCAACCATTTCATGTCTTTACATTAATTATAAATTGGGAATACTTTACCATAGATAGTGCAATATCCCGACGTTTCGGCTTCGGGTTTGACTGGCTCGGTGGCTCAAATGGTAGCGACTCCTGCCTTCTGAACCAAGAGTCGTGTGTTGGATTCCCACGCAGGACAAACATTCGTATGATGAACATTTGTGTTTGTTCCGTGCCTAGATGTTTAAATGTGTATTTAAGTAAATATTTGTGGTACTTTTGTTGTTCTGATACCCATAACACAAGTGTTTATGCTATTTACTTAGGGATCGGAGCAATGTATGTGATGTTGTCTGATATTTATTTATATTTAATAGGTAGATAGATACTCTTCATAGCACACCAAAAATGACTTTTCGTATTAGTCACAACCATTTCATGTCTTATATTAAAGTTAATTATAAATTAGGAATACTTTAACATGGAAAGTGAAATATTCGGACGTTTTGGCATTGTTGCAACGGATGTGGTCACGAGAAGGACAGGAAAAGGTAAATGCACGTTAAATCCTAACCATTTCATGTTTAAATGCTAAAGTTAATGATAAATGTGGAGCACTCCACCGTGGATAGAGCGCCTGACTGGCTTCCAGAGCTCGCGTCACAGCCAAAGGTCCGAACTCGTCTCAACTATGCGTGTACTATCGCGCGACTTCGCGAACTATGCTCGCTACGTGTAATAACGTGCGGAGCAGCGAGCAAATTGAATGAGTACAAGCGGGAAACGCTTTACTCTGTAAAGCTATTGTTGTTGAACTTTAAAAATAGTAGGAATTGTATCATATGAGACGAAATCGACTTGTGTATTATTTTGTTTCGTAAATTTTTAAAAAGTATGTTTTTTTTTTTATAGTAGCTCGACATAATGGCTTCCCTACGCCTGATGGAAAGCGAAAGAGAAGCCCAAGTCGCTGTGACAACTGGCAAGTAACTGGTTAGTAACCTGTCAGTTGCCACTGCCATGCCGGCCCAACCCTAACCCCCACGAGCTCCGGAAACCAGCCAGACAGGCAGCTCAATTCGTCCAGGGAAGGACCTCGACCCTACAGAATACCGCAGCCAAATGACCTCCAGGTCGTGCTTCTGCTAGTGAGTAGGGTCTCCGGAGCTCGTGGGGGGTTAGGGTTAGGCCGGCATGGGGGTGGCAACTGACAGGTAACTGACCAGTTACTTGCCCGTTGTCACAGCGACTTGGACTTCTCTTTCGCTTTCCATCAGGCGTAGGGAGGCTATTGTGTCGAGCTACTATTAAAAAAAAAACAGCACAGCAGACCAGAGCTATTCAATCGACCACTTCAGACATCCGCTCAACAACTAAATTAAACCTACGGACGGGGTAAAGTAATGAACTTAAAGCCCAACCAGCCATCCCTGACCTGTACAACATATCCCAAGACTCTTTACCTCACAGGGATTCCCTCCACATCAAAGACGGGAGAGCTCTTGTTATTCTGGCCAGCCACCGTAAGCAGTACCGTGCGATACGCTCATTTACCCCTAATATCCCCCCATCAAGGCTTTTTGATGTGCTAAGGAGGTAAATCAGGTGCTTTGATCCGAGATTGTATGCTAACGACTCGTTCTTCCCGTAATCAGCTCCTGGCGTCGTGTTTTGTTAGAAGGAATTTGTGAAGCGACAAGGGTAATTATTCAATAAACTACGCTTTTGATCGTCGGTAAACGCTTATTTGGACGTTTATAGCACAATCGAACATATCATTACAAATAACCAAGTTAAATCTTAATAATGTTTGTGAATGTATTTAATGTCAGTAAGGTATAAATAAGCTCGCACAATCTTACTATTAATTATTATTAAACTAGCTGTGCCGGCGGCGTCCCACGCGTGGATATCGGGTTTCAAAAATAGCGGACTTCCATAAAATGGTATTTAAATTTTAAGTTAGACTGCTGGCAATACATTGGTGTAAACCGCATTAATTCCATGCAGTAGTTTTCGCGTGATCCGCTTTGAAACATACAGGTAAAAAAAATTCCCGTTTTCCCAACACTTTCCTTCACTGCTCTGCTCCTATTGATCGTGCTCGTGTAGCGTGATGAAAAGTATACTATTACCTGCCCAGGAGTATGAAGAATAATCGTACCAAGTTTCGTTAAAATCCGTCCAGTAGTTTCTTTTTCTATAACGAACATACAGACAGACAGACAAAAATGTTACTGATTGCATTTTTGGCTTCAGTATCGATCACTTATCACCCCCTGATAGTTATTACCCGTTAAAATTACGCGTGCGTGACGTCAAAGAGTGGGAGCTTTTTTTGCCACTAAGTGAAGTAAACCCTATTATTTCCTGAAATAACAGCTTCAAATGTTGTTTTTCTGTTTTCAGGTGCGTTTTTAATTTGGTTTGGTTATTAATTTGTAAAATTATGTTTAACTATTAGTTAAATAAATGGTTTCTGTTTTCAGTAAAACACGTCTTGGCTTTTATTAAAGGAACATTATTATCAATGTACTCCTAAATTTTGACGCCTTGTATCTTTGTTGTTTTTTGTTATATATTAAAAAAGGAAAGATACGTATCTAATATATATTTTTATAATCTAAATATTTATTTAGGTATATAATTAAACAGTTTGCACGACCTTGCCCCTCTCTTCAGAATAGCACACTTCCTCTACCTGAAGGTTGTCTGGAAGAGATCGCTTACTAGCGATAAGACCGCCTAAATTGTACCACTAGGTTATTGTAATACTTTGTCTATAAATGTTTGTTTTTGTGCAATAAAGAATATCTATCTATCTAAAATTAAATAAAATGTAATTATTTTGACCCTGGGAACATCCCTATTGGAAAGGCCCATGACTAGATATGCCTGCTGATTGATGCCGATTTTTTATAGCCAGCACTTGTGACTACGTACATTAAAACTAGCCTGCTAACAAGTGTATGCAAGCACACTACACTCACATAGTGAGAGCCGTTAATTCAGCAGTCACAGGTGTGCGCACAAGTTAGAATGGACTTGTTTATGCAACCTATTTTAAACTTTACAAATGCAATTCAAGTTGCTACGTTTTACTGATTGCGTTGTATCGACAACTTTTATGCGTTGTACGTAGTTAATTAACGTTGTTGTGGAATGTAGGTAAGTAACTGAATGTTTATAGGATACTGATGTGTCCACAGCGAGAATAATGTTGTTTTTTTATAAGAAGAGCTTTCGGGATGGCCTCACTCCACCTGATGGTAAGCGGTCGTGAGGTCCAAAAGTTCGGTCGACAGGCACAATAGAACAAACCCATTGCGTTTGTCGCCCTTAACCTGAGGGCCCACTGAGATGCCGTTTCACGCCCCGCCTAAAGAACCCAGGATTGTAAGGTGATGGAAACACATGAGCTGGAATACCCTTAGATCACGTGTAGTTTACGTATTTAGAATATAACGACTAAGGGAATATCAGGAAACAAGCAGCAGCGTTGGGTACAAATTAAAACCTTGTTCCTCTTCTGCGACACCCACGGGATGAGTAGGGTCATCATCATTATCAGCCTATTACAGTCCACTGCTGGACATAGGCCTGCTGCAGTTGTTCGCCACTTAGAGCAAACATCTGGAGGATATACCCATAATCGCCATGCTGGGCAGGCGGGTTGGCGATCGCAGGGCGTAGCTTCTTGCTCCGGTATCGCTGCTGCCCGTCACCGGTCTTTAATATTTAGCTACGCCTTCAATAGTGATGGTTATACCGCCACCAGTCGGTTGCCAGCGCCTCGTTTGTTATTCGGCAGGATGTACCACGGGCAGGTGAGGTTGGCTTGGAACGAAAAGATGATAGGCCGCTCCCTTACATCCCCATGAGTAGGGTGGTCCTTTCTAAATGCGGGAATCACATGGACCTCCACCAAACACCTACCACTTTAATAATATAAAACTAGCGACCCGCTCTCGCTTTGCTTCGGGTATTTTAAACAAAGATTTCATTGATTTACATTATTGACATTTCGGGAGATTGAAGATTCGTTATCCTTAGCAAGGAAGGAAGCCCAAATTGAGCCGGGCCCGTCCAGAGAAGGACCTCCACTTTGTAGAAAACCGCAGTCAAATGACCTTCGGGTCGTGTTTCTGCTGGTGAGTAGGGTTTCCGAAGCCCGTGGGGGGTTAGGGCTTATACGGCAAGACGGTGGCGATTGACAGATAACTGACCAGTTACTTGCCCGTGCTTCTCTTTCGCTTTCCATCAGGCGTAGGGAAGCCATTATGTCCAGCTGCTATAAAAAACATTTCTAGATATAAATAGCTAATGTTATTCAGGGCAAATGTAGCTTTCAAAATGTGAAAGTGTTTTCGAAATCGGCTATGTAGTTTTTGACTTTAATCGTTACAAACCTACACCACATACAAAAATACAATTTTTCTCTGTAAAATATTAGTCTAAATGTAGACTTGGCTCGAACATAAGTTGCAGAGCGATCATTATGAAACTAAAACAGTGATACAATCAATTTCCAGAGCACAACAAACGTCCCACAATACAATGTAATGCTCCACACACGCAACTTAATAGCTTTGATGTGCCTCGATTGTTCCAATCTAATTGAAACTTGGGCCACGTGGCGGGATTACCAAAACGTTCCGTCCGTACGCGAATGTGCCGGGGAATTGAAATTATGAATATTCGTAATTATCGAGCTGTGTTGAGCGGGGATGGAACTAGACGCGGCCTTGCAGGGTTGTTGTACCAAAGTTTTATATTGCATTCTGTGTTCACTCTGATGATCTCCGTTGGACTCTTTTTTTATAGTAGCTTGACATAATGGCTTCCCTACGCCTGATGGAAAGCGAAAGAGAAGCCCAAGTCGCTGTGACAACTGGCAAGTAACTTTCAGTTTTAACTGGTCAGTTACCTGTCAGTTGCCACCGCCATGCCCCCACGAGCTCCGAAAACCCTACTCACCGGAAGAAACACAACCCGGAGGTCATTTGGCTGCAGTATTCTGTACCTTCCCCGGGCGGGTGGCTCAATTGGAGCGAAGATTCACTATACCCTATCTTTTAAAACTCGCTCGAAGATAAATAAACAACTCAAGACATGTTACGCTGGTAAATACTTGTAATGTGCGAGGATCGAACTAACGAAAACTGTGTCATAGCCAGCGTTTACTTGTGAAACGTTCTAAATAAAAGGCTGGTGTTTAATTGTGTACCTGAAGTACTTTGGAGAACACTCATGTACACAAATTATAGTCACTTATTTCATAAAGCAATCTTCTTTGTTTCCCAAATTTAGGTTACACCCGCGAGTAGATAATTGCGTACGCCTCAGACAGCATTTGTCTTGTCTCCTCGCACACGTGGAAATTACTGAAGCAATCAAGCTATATTTCATAATAACCTTTGTAATTTGGAATTGTAATGTCTACGATATCAACGCACGAGAGATGTTAGGTAATATTTTATTTGAATGTTTCTTATGAAATTAGCGATTTAGTTACAATTTCGCACGGTACATTTCGTCTCTACCTTTATTATGCACGGCCAAACTATTATATGAACTCTGTAGTCTATATGAACTTTTTGCGGGCTCCTTGTTCTTCAAGAGTTATCATCCGAAGTTCAAGGTGAGATTTTTTTTTATGAAACGGATTTTAATGTGTGAGCGCTCTCTATCGTATACTGCGGTACCGTTTATCATCAGGTGAATTCAAGCGCAAATCCATTTTCAGCGCTTAGAATTACCTACCATAATTAAACGCTTTCAAAACTCCTATTTTATTCAGCTTTTACTATATTTATCTTCGTCAATCTCATAGTCGATCCCACTGTGAATGAAGACGAAAATCTTCAACCAGTGTGTCCTAACGGTTATACGGAGCTGAAACATAGGTATCTATTTTGAGCATTTTGAAAGTGAATTTTTCTACGAAGAACATACTCAAAGAAAGATAATTACTTAATCAAAGTTTCCCAGAAAACATAAACTTCAATCTTAACGCGCTCACAAATAAAACCAAAATAGCACTGAAGTCCTCACTACCTTTTACGGTGGTATGAAGCCAGCAATATAAATAGTTTAGATGCTGCGTTGAGCATTGACTAATGCACCACACGTTTGAAAAATGTAGGACGCTTTAAGAGATAGCAAAAACCCATCCAGTGCGCTTTGTCCAGTCTTTGTTAGGATTTTCCTTAAAGAAGTTGATATCAAATCATATACAGGGGTACCTATATCAGAAGCAAGACAAATTTACGAGTTTAAAATTTGTATTTATACTATACATTTTAATATGTGTTACATTTTGACAGGCTCGGTGGCTCAATTGGTAGTGACTTCTGCCTTCTGAACCAAGGGTCGTGGGTTCGATTCCCACCCGGGACAAACATTCGTGTGATGAACACTTGTGTTTGTTCCGTGTCTGGGTGTTAATATTTGTATTTAAGTATTTATTTGTGGTACCTTCATTGTTCTGATGCCCATAACACAAGTGCTTACGCTACTTACTTTGGGATCGGAGCAATGTATGTGATGTTGTCTAATATTTATTTATTTAATACCTATAAAAACATTGAGCTAGTCACCCAAGCCTTCGTTTAACATAAAAAATCTACATACAGATCGGTGCATACGAGTATAACGCTCAAAGCGAAGTGCACTGCTAACTGCAGCGAGCAGAAGGAGAAGAGTAATGTAATTGGGTGTCGCAATAAAAGTGCCGGCCGTCGCGGCAATAGCCGCTGATTGTGGCGACGAATCGGCACAGCTGCGGCACACTGAGGCTAGTAAATTGGCGGCAAACGTCGCAATTTATATTAATTAATAGAAAATATGAGAGGTCATTCCTAAAACACCAACAATGTATGAAATGCTTAGCTGAATTTTTTTTTTTGACATGCCACACTGAGCCACACAGCGCCACCTAGCCCCAAACTAAGCCGAAGCTTGTACTATGGGTACTAGACAACTGATAAACATACTTAGATACATTTTTTTTTGTAAATAAATACATATTATACATAGAAAACACCCAGACCAATACAAACAGACATGTTCATGAACAGAAATGTTTGTACTGTGCGGGAATCGAACCCACGACCCTTGGCTCAGAGGGCAGAGGTCACTACCAAATGAGCCACCGAGCCTGTCGATTTACTAGCTCACCCATGCCCACTTCGTTGGGCATAATTATATAACCTATGAAACTCAGCAATAATGTATGCTCTATTGGTAAAAGAATTTTCAAAATCGGTTCAGTAGATCCCGAGATTACCCCTTACAATTTAACAAATACGAACACACAAGCTTTACTTCTTTAATATAATACATATTAATCCTAACAAAGTCAATCTACACAGATTTTAAGAGAGGTAGGGCATAGCGAGTCTTCGCTCGAATTGAGCTGCCCGTCAGGGGAAGGACCTCCACCCTATAGAATACTGCAGCTAAATGACCTCCGAGTCGTGTTTCTGCTGGTGAGTAGGGTCTCCGGAGCTCGTGGGGGGTTAGGGTTGGGCCGGCATGGCAGTGGCAACTGACAGGTAACTAACCAGTTACATGCCAGTTGTCACAGCGACTTGGGCTTCTCTTTCGCTTTCTATCAGGCGTAGGGAAGCCATTATGTCGAGCTACTATAAAAAAAATACAGTTTCACATTTCAAAACAAGGTTTAACATTATTTAGGTAGAGATAAAACAAAATAACAATAACCCAAGATATGCCACTCTGTTACCAACTAAGCTGAAGCTTGTAATAAGGGTTCTAAACGACTAAAACTAACAACGAGTAATAAACGTAGATACTGAAACTACTTAATTTTTTAATTTTAAACGAAAGCTTTGATTGGGTGACTGACTAGAAGCTATTTGTAAAGGGACTGTACGTTTTAACTACTTTGGCTTAGTTTGGGACTAGATGGCTATGTGTTGCCTAGTGTGTCATGTCTTGGGTTATTCATTTTATTTACTTAAGTCCAGTTAGATAGACGTTGTCTATCAATATCCCCTTCCACTGTCTCGGTGTACCACTCTGCAATCCAAACGTTACGCGTCCTGTAGGTGTATCCAAGTTATATTTTATTTGAATTCTTTCCCGCCGTCTTCGTGGCCTCGTGCCTAGGTGATTTGGGAGCGATTTGCGCTCGCTTCAGCGGCCTAGCATTAGCGACGCCTGCTGAATGCTATCAGCTAATGTCTCACTAACTTGCCGCACGAGAGAAGATTATACCTTGTCCATTTGTTTATTTTCTTCGTGCTAACGGAGTGGTTTAATCACCTATGTGTCTTTACTTTCTCGCCTAATCAACATTAAACATTGCCTTTGTAAATTATACAATCCACCGAGGGATTCCTTTCTCTATGCTTCTCTATTTTAGCTTTCAAAATTTGCCAAACAAAGAAGCAGTGATAGGGAAGTGTCCCTATTATCAAGTGTTATTATAAAGTGTTATCTATTGACGTATTATGATAACTAGCGACTCAATCATATTATAATACGCCCATTCTAACGTTACCTATAATACTCGTAGTTAGTATTTAAACACAGACACTCAATTTTAAATTTTTTGGTGTCGACCTCTGTTAAACTATTTACGTGTTTAGAATGTTAACTTCTTTACGTCATTTACATAGCAAACTTTTCACAATGACTTTATTGGTGTGAATTTAATGCGCTTGTTAAATGACTCAAATTTTGTTCTTTCTTATTAATGCTAAAAGTTTAGGGCGATAAGACTTTTGTCAATCACCCAGCCAAGTGCGGGTTGAAGGTTGCTGGAAATTTTACAATTATTGAATCCGATTCTGCGGTATGTAACTTTCTAATGTACAACCACAATCAATTCCAGCGAACCGTACGCAGTCCAGAGCAACTGCGAGCACATAACTCTCGAACTATTCACAACCTGATAAATTCACAACTCGAGACAGACTCTTACACAGAAACAGGGAACATTCTCGAGGCATGTCCGGTAAGTTCTGGCCGAACTTAGCGGAAACTGCCACGAAACTTTGGCTGGTAATTACCGGTTTAACTCCAGACTTGGCCCATTTTTAAACTTGCCGACCTTCGAGATAATAAATGTAATTCAATTAATTACTAATTAATTCAGTTTGCTGATTACAGAACGTAGTTACGTGATACGTTTTAGAAGTTAGTGTCGATAGAAACTCCTCCAATTCTTCTAAAAATATTTATTAACACGTAAACCGGACAAATCCGGCCGTATAAACTAAACTTTTTATTATTTTTGGGATGAAATGAAAATAAATTTTACATGGAGAATATTCCAGGATAACACTTATTATAACTTACATAACTATATTACACTAGCTTTTGCCCGCGACTTCGTCCGCGTGTTTAAATTTATACATACAAAAGTTTTTTCCCGCTAACTCCCGTTCCCGTGGGAATTTCTCAAAATACAGCCATAACTAAACTTTATATTTACTAAGGTACCTGCATGCCAAATTTCAAGCGTCTAACTTAAGCGGTTTAGATTTTTCATACAAAAGGATTTTCCCGCTAATTCCCGTTCCCGTGGGAATTTCGGGAATTCCTTTCTTAGTGCACCCCTACGGTACCTAAGCTACGTCCCTTCCAAATTTCAAGTGCCTACGTTTAGCCGTTTGGGCTGTGCGTTGATATGTCAGTCAGTCAGTTTCTCCTTTTATATATATAGATTATGCATCTAAAATGGCTGTCACTCAGCATGTCGGAGAACTTATTTTTGCACCGTTATAAAATATTCAGTACCTTTGTGCATTAGTATATTATTATTCAGTATCTTTATTCTATCGATAAATCGCTTTATCGATAATAATTATTATTTTTAGACAACACTAATGAGATTTTTGTTGAAGGTCAATGAATTAATATCTTCCGCCTGGAAGACTCTTCAAATAATACGATTAGTTTGATTAAGCATCGGTTTATTAAGCTTAACTGAATATATACTTCCTGCGTTTATTAGGACACCGAATTTAAACTGATCAGTATAATAATATTGTTTAGTGACGCCTTTGTAGACCGTTAAGCGTAAAGCGCAGACGATCTAAAGGCTATCTTTGAAAAGTACCATCGTACTTTCGCGTGCGTCATGCATCAGCCTGCAACTGTCCACGTCAGACGCAACGTGTACGCCGCGTGACGTCACGTCAGCACGACGACAAAACGTTTTTATTGTAGACGTTACGCGTGATTGAATGCGTTGGACAGGCAAAGAATCGTTGAGCACGTGTATTAGGTATTACCATTATTTTCGCAGTTGCTGCGGCCAAGTACTTGTCCGTTGCCGTAGCCACTTATGTTAACACTTTGATCACTTTTCTTTTGCCACTGCCTTGCCAACCTGTATGTCAGTACTGCCAAAACACCTTCATGAATGCTTCGCCGAGTGTACGGCATGTGCCCAGTAGGTTGACTGAGGTGTGACCTTGTCCTGATCTAAGCTCTTAATCATTATCATCATCAACCTTATACACTGACCGATCTAGAGATTAATATATCCACCGCTTGCAGTATAAGCGGTGGTTGCAAGAATCTGTCAATCCACCTGGCCTGAGGATCCTACATTACATTTGTCGACTTCGCTATATCCACTCAAAACTCGTTTACCCCAACAGTTATTGGTTCTGCGGTTGACTTGGCGAGCCCACTGCCACTAATTCATCTTATAAATCCACTGAGCTACGTTCTTAATACCGATATACTTAGGAATTATATATTGTTAGACGAATTGAAAAGTTACAGTATGCCGATAGAACTGTAAAAGGGACAAATGGCACTAAAACTAGTCCTACGGTATTGTGGCATTGTTTGCCCAACGAGCCTGTAGACTTTTTTGCGTCAGCCTTCAACTGTCCGCGACAGACGCAACGTGACACGCCGCATGACGTCACGTTGTACAACGAGCAGATACACGTTTTTTTATTGTAGACATTTCATGCATGAATGTAGTGCACAGACGAGGAAAAACATGTGTATTGGAATCGGTTTGCTCAGTTACAGAATAATTTACATGTTATTTTTCTGAGTGAACGGTAGATTATATTTATTTAAAACTAGCGACTCGCTCTCGCTTCCCTTCGAGTATTTGAAATAAACTTTTTTGGTTACATTTTTGGCGCTTTAATTTTATGATATTGGGAGGATGGAATATTGGGAAGCTCTTATGACTTCCCAATATTTTCTAGCAAGTGATTGATTGATTGATTGAAGCCTATATTACTCAGTATGAATGTAACTTTCCGGGGCAGTAGAGGCTCACATTTGAATAGGAAGTGTCTTCTCTGTCGTTCCCGTAGCAACAAAGTCTATTCAAGCAATACCAATGCTTTTTTTTTATAATAGCACGTCAAAATGACTGCGTCCTGCCTGATGTTAAGCAAACGACGAAGTCCAAAAAGTGTAAGCGATCCTCATCACACATGGTTAGTACAATGTGGATCGATCACACTATGACGGCCTGCATAAGGGCCGCTTCACGCCCCGTTTAAAAGACCCAAGACTATAAGAGGAAGGGAACACGTGTGCTGGAAGAGAGTTCCACAGCCTATTTGTACGACATTGCCCATGGCTTGCCCATCTCCACTTCTACGAACGCTTCTACAACATGTTTGACGTTCGTCTTTAATTTGATACACTCAATTCTCTTGTTCCATCAGTGTAATGTCCATAGATCTCTAAACATACGTGTATAAATAATTGATCTCTTTAAAGAATCTCATTGTATTAGCTTTCTGTGTCCCCGTTTCTTCCCACGTTTAAGTTCCACGAAGCTTATTTTAAGAATACACAATAAAACTCCCCATCGATTCAATAAAGGTACGTGCATTTTCACAAAACATTTTCCTATACGGCGCCATCACGAAGACATACGTTCGTATTTAACATAACAATGGGACGGTGCGGCTCTTAACAAAACACAGATGTTTAGCATTCTGGCGGCTCGCACGTGGAGATAAGATCGTGAGGAGGTGTTCGCACCTGGATACGAAAAATACTGCGAAGAGCAAAAAAAAAGTTGAAGGCTAAAAGCGTACATATCAGTTTTTTGTTAATGTTTTTGTATTAACATCATCATGATAATAATAATTAAATCCGATCCGAAATAAGGTAATTCGGCAGAGAACCGAAGTCACTGATATAGCTCACAGAATTAGGAAGCTGAAGAGACAGTGGGCTGGCCTCATCAACCGACGAACCGATAACTGTTGGAGTTCTGGAGTGGAGACCGCGTATCGGCAAACGTAGTGTAGGACGCCCTCAGGCCAGGTGGAGTGACGATTTGCGCAGGACGGCTGGCAAGTGCTGGATGCGAGAAGCCCAGGATCGATCAATGTGGCGAACAATGGGCCTATGTCCAGCAGTGGACTGATATACGCTAATGATGATGATAATTAATATTATTCGTGTGGTTAACGAATCTAGAATAGGACCATCCCATCTCATCTCGTGGCTGTTGTAGACAGCAACTAAGGGAATATCAGAAACCGGACAGGAGCGTTTACCTGGTACAAATAAAACCTACTGCGGTCACCAACTCGCCTGACAAGCATGGTGACTGAGGCAAATCCCTCCAAATGACAATGTATCATTAAGGGAGGTATATGTCCAGCAGTACTCGTTTGCTAGCTGATGATAAAGAGATAATTTCTTCGTGAGAATAATATTTACTTCTGTGGCCGAAATACACAACGCACTATAATCAGAGGGTGAGGGCCTGGCGATCTGTCACATAGGAAATACCTAGTATAGACACCAGGCTCCCACAAAGGTGACGTCACAACTAATTAGTTTTAACAGTGAATTTATATTGAGACTTTATTTGGTGTTATGTCCTTTGTGAAGAGAAATAAATGATTTTATTATTATTATTATAATATGGTCAAGATTAAAGTTATTTGTATCAGTAAGCGTTACCAACTGCAATACTACAAACAACTGTTTTATTTCCCCCAAACCCGAGCAGGAACTCTGCACGAAAACAGAATCTGGATAAGTGTCAAAAATTTACAGCTCCATTGAAATTTCAATTCCTTACCCCTATTTGCGCTTCAAAAGACAAACGCTGCCGTAGTATTAAAATCGGGGTTCTTAAGACGGTGAAGGGGTCACGATGTGCCAAACGGGACCAGCGTAATTTGGTCCCAAATTAGTGGTGCAATCACCCTTTTGGCTAGCGATTCGGCTGGTGACAACGGGGAGTGGGAGTTCATCTTAGAGTGGTATGCTTGTGTAAATTGCAACAGAAGTATAATCTAGAGGAGATAGTCTGCAAAATGCAATTAGGAAGCGACGAGTGACGCTTCTGTAGAGGCACAGGATACTTCACACTTGGGGACAATAAAAGGTCCCAGCTTAAACTTTAATATGCAAATTTTCCTACGAACGTGTAACTTTCGACGTTTTCTTCGTGAAGTTTGTTTTTGCATGAATGCACGATTTCCGAAATAGTGTGACTTTTTTATATTATAAGCTATCTTTCCAAAATGATATTCACCATCATCATCATCATAAGCCTATTACAGTCCACTGCTGGACATAGGCCTCTCCAGTTGTTCGCCACTTAGGGCAAACGTCTGGACTATCCATAATCGCCACGATGGGCAGGCGGATTGGCGATGCAATTGCAATGATATGAAATAGGTAGTTACAATAACAAACACTACGAAATGTATTCTGTAAACCAAACATTATTTCACCAAACCCACGTTCGCAGAACCGCCAAATTAACGTCAGCACTAACTTTGCTTAACCAGTACCGCATAAACTCCATTTACTTTACAAAAAGGTCATACATATTGATTAAATTCGTTTGTTTTATTCATTTGCTCTCAGTTTTTATTACCTTGTATTTATGTGTGTGCTATTCTTTTGTCGCGCAGTGTACTGACCTGACGAGCTAGTTCAAAAGGTTTTTAATTGCACAACCATCCACGAATATCCATTGTGTCTATTCTTGGTAATGCACTTTAATGTCTAGGATTAAGGTTTCAATTTGAACCGAGGGTACAATTGAGGATATTGTTGTAACATCAGAAATTGAATTGCATATTTATGTTTTATTGATTCGGTGGACTATTTTATGTTGGGATGCTTTTGAATATTTTTGTATAACATTTGGCTGTGTTTCTGTAGAGATGTTTTCCCAGCCGTGTTTTACGCAAATGTTTTATTTTTATAGAGCCGAACGATTTTGCTTACATTCCATTGTAGGTTTCATAGAGTGTATAAAAATAAGTTACTTAATAAAAGTTGAGTTGTCTGTTTTTTACTAATACAGTTCAAAATAATTGTTGGGATATCCTTTGCTCATAAAAAATCAAAAAAGGCCACTTTTTCTTTACAAAGCTTTTTAGAAACAGACATTACTTTTTGTTTAGTCTCAGTCCAGCTGAAAAATAAATGCCTTTTCAATTAAGTAAGTTTAAGATGATCCAATTTGAATGTTTTGAAGTTTTTTGTTAAGTGAACGTAGGCTCTAACGTCGCAGGTAAGTTGGGTCAAACGAAACCAATATTTTTATTACAATAATCGAACTATACTCGTATTAACGATTTCAACCATCGGTAAAATGTATGCCGTCAGTAGCTATTCAAATATCCTACAAATCCAATCAAAACAACTAATTAAGAATCCCAGAGCCATCCACTTGGTCCTTCGAACCGGATACGACCCAGCGACCTAGATTTCACTGCCTAGCCCACGATACAGAAGGTTAATTAAACGATTAATTCCGTCATACAAAAAACTCTAACAAAAGGCCCATGTTGGTTCGCAAATGGCGGGCCCCATTATCCGCATAAATTGTTCTGGAATCATCTTCGTCCCGTCCTTTGTTCGACTCCGATTGTCGGTCTTCATTAAGTTAATTATGCTCCCATTGTGGCACTCGAGTGTGTGACCTTAAAGGCATTGTTTGAGGTATTTCAGTTCTAGCCGTCTAGTTCCCGGGATTATTCGGGACCTTCTTGCGACGTAATCAATTTACTTCGAGGCGATGGCGCTGAAGTAATTATTGCTTTTCTTTGGTTGGGTAATGCTTGCATTGTGCCATTTCGATTTTAAGTTTATCGTAATAAGAGTTGGGTGAAGACAAACAAATTGTTATTATTTTATTTTAATGTGACCATCATTGTCAACGACCACTGCTGGATATCTCAATCGTCCTCAAAGTACTTTTTGGGATTCATCTTAGTCAACGCGCTTGGCAGGCGGGTTGGTAACCGCAGTAGCTAGTCTCATATACAGTAATAATACCTATTTACATGCATTAAAAAAAATACAGAAGAAGTTGAATAATGCTTGTACTGATAAAGAGTCTATCCTCTTTCTAATATGGGAGCCTTTAAGCGTAACGTGAAGAAACATCTTGGAGACCGTGGCTACTGACTTGATGAACACCTAGATATTTCCTTTAGTCGAAAAGAAACCGCTGTGCTGTGTCAACATAATATAAAAACATAAATGAAATGTAACGGCTATCCTAATTAAAATAATTCCAATGTCAAAGCCTAAAGTCGTTAGTACACTAGTCGTTAAAATATTTGTCCATTTTAGTGGAATTATCTCGATAATCAATATTTTCTGATTTATTTTGTACTTTGGATGAAAAATACATATCATTATTAAAATAATCTACTCTATAAAATTTATTCATGACTAGCTGAGCCGGCGGCGTCGCACACGTGGATATCGGGTTTCAAAAATCAATTCAAAAATGGCACCTAAATTTTAAATTAGACCTCTAGCAATACATTGGTGAAAACCGCATTTAGTTCCATGCATTAGTTTTTGCGTGATGCGCGATCAAACATGCAGATAAAAATTGCTCCCGTTTCCCACACACTTCCCGTCCCTGCTCTGCTCCTATTGATTGTAGCGTAATGAAAAGTATACTATAACCTGCCCAGGAGTATGAAGAATATTCGTACCAAGTTTCGTTAAAATCCGTCCAGTAGTTTTTTTTTCTATAACGAACATACAGACAGACAGACAGACAGACAGACAGACAAAAATTTTACTGATTGCATTTTTGGCATCAGTATCGATCACTAATCACCCCCTGATAGTTATTTTGAAAAAATATTTCATGTACAGAATTGACCTCTCTACAGATTTATTATAAGTATATAGATATTTGTAGCAGAAAAGCTCTAGTAAACAGTATTGGTAGATAAATAATATAAAATGCCACTATGTGAGATCAGAGGACCACTTTATTAAATTCCCTGCCTGAATCTCGGTATATATCAATAAATGGAATAGCTCTATACTGAAACAATGTTTAGAGGGATTCCACTAAATATCCAACGAAAATAATGGTTAGTAATATCGATGAAGACAATTCACACTAACAATTTCCCTTGTAAAATAAGCATCTCATCATTATCATCGTCATCAGCCCATATCAGTCCACTGCTAGACTTCCTCAATGTTCGCCACGTTGTTCGATCCTGGGCTTCTCGCATCCAGCACTTGCCAGCCGTCCTACGCAAATCGTCACTCCACCTGGCCTGAGCGCGTCCTATATTACGTTGTGTGTGTCTAACACAGTGGTCGATCTTCGCGCAATAATTTGTGTGCATCCACATATTTACAAAAAAAAGTATTTAATGAAATGAAATAAAATAAAGTTTATTGCTAACTTAACATAATAATAAGGTAGGTAATTAGGTATGTACTTTGCAACTAGCAGAGGGAGATAACTCAGCTTGTGCTGTCCGAGGAACCATGTCCCCGATAGCGCTGATTTTCAGCTATTCCCATTATCTCTACAGGTGTCCAACGAGATAGTATGCAATCTATCTAAGTAGGTATGTTTATAAGTTGTCATGTATCCAGAGCATAAACTTCGGCATATTTCATCGGATGGTTATTTCTTGTTTTAATAAAATATTATGAATGCATAATATAAATGTACCTATGTATTTTAGCACAATTCACAAACGCCAATTATGATTCATAATTATTGTCAGCGAGCGTTTAATAGCCAACATCGCTTTCCAGTGAAATGAGCATACAATCTGTCTAAATTATTCCCAAATTAGTCCTAAACAATAGACCAACATTACTCTAGCGTCGCTCGGGATTTCAATTACGATCAGGTATGCTTAAAGTAATTACGAATGCAATACTACATCACTAATACACGGGCTGCACTTGAAAACCCACGGCTAATGCAAACAGATATATGGTAATATGGTTCATTAGAGTCAGTGATATGAGCTTTCAAAGCGTTAGTTGGGATAGTTTGGCATCCCAAGTAAGAGCGTAATACGAGTATGTACTTGAAATCTAATGCAGTTAGTTTACCAAGTGATTATGTAACAGATATAATACAAGTTGGTTTTAAGATAGAAATAGTACATCTTGACTGTTACTGTACTTTAAAGAAACCGGCCAAGTGCGAGTCGGACTCGCGCACATAGGATCTGTACCACTATACCTCATACTAATTGGTTACATAACGTATGGGTTTGATTTGATTCTAAGTATGGGGAACCTTATTATTATTTATTATTATTCTTCTATTTTTGTATGAAAACCTTTATGCGGTTCACCGAATACATCTACTTACGTAGCTTCCACAGAATAACTCTTATAGTTACGTTGCAAACGGACAGACATGACGAATCTATAAGGGTTCCGTCTTTTGCCTATGGCTACGGCTATTTGGCTACGGAACCCTAAAAAGAAGTTTATTATCACCTTTTTGCTCCAAGTCACTTTCACTTGCCCGTGGTGCATCTTGCCGAATAACAAACGTTGTTTGACCCTTTGGTCAAGCCTGGACCTCTCCAGCTGTTCGCGAAAAGTGGCGAAAAGGTCTTTATTAAAGAGAGGTAGGGCATAGCGAATCTTCGCTCGAATTGAGCTGCCCGTCCGGGGAAGGACCTCCACCCTATAAAATACCGCAGCCAAATGACCTTCGGGTCGTGTTTCTGCTGGTGAGTAGGGTGTCCGGAGCTCGTGGGGGGTTAGGGTTGGGCGGGCATGGCATTGGCAACTGACAGGTAACTGACCAGTTACTTGCCCGTTGTCACAGCGACTTGGGCCTCTCTTTCGCTTTCCATCAGGCGTAGGGAAGCCAGTATGTCGAGCCACTATAAAAAAAAGAAATATTGGACTGCGATAGGCTGATGATGATGAAATCTTCAGTTTCGTTATTTTCATGTCAATCTTTCATACCTATTGTTTCTCTAAATATACCTATCCGCCTGAAATCTTATAAGTGGATACCTCAGAAAGGTTTCCTTATAATATTAGCTCTTATTAATTCCGAACGAAAAGAGTTTCTCCTGAAAGTATTTTTATTTCAAAGTAAAAATTTCTCTAAGGAACGCCCACACTCTGCAAAACGACCTGAATAATAACTTTGGCTAAAATTTTCGACACTAGTTAGGGACTGAAATAATATTGTTTGCCAGGCGTCCTATTTAACTTGAATATTATTTTGCCAAATCCCAAAGACCTTGTCCTTATTTGACTGAAATAAATAGAAACATTTATTACTACAACTAGCTGTGCCAGCGGCGTCGCTCGCGTGGATATCGGGTTTCAAAAATAAGGGACTTCCATAAATTACCTATCTATACCTAGTGCCTAAGTTTTAAGTTAGACCTCTAGCAATACATTGGTGAAAACCGCATTCAATTCCATGCAGAAGTTTTCGCGTAATGCGCGTTCAAACATACAGGTTTAAATTTCTCGCGTTTTTCCCAACACTTCCCGTCACTGCTCCGCTCCTATTGATTGTAGCGTGATGAAAAGTATCCTATAACCTGCCCAGGAGTATGAAGAATAATTGTACTAAGTTTCGTCAAAATCTGTTCAGTAGTTTTTTTTTCTATAACGAACATACAGACAGACAGACAGACAGACAGACAAAAATTTTACTGATTGCATTTTTGGTATCAGTATCGATCACTTATCACCCCCTGATAGTTATTTTGAAAAAATATTTTATGTACAGAATTGACCTCTCTACAGATTTATTATAAGTATAGATGAAAGTGAGCTGCTAACTGTTTGCTTGTTTGCCTCCCTATAATATTTTAAACTAGCTGTGCCGGCGGCGTCGCCCGCGTGGGTAACTGCCGATGCAGCATTCACCCCATGAACTCCGGGAAAACACGACACGGTCATTTAGCTGCTGTATGCTATTATGTCTAGCAGTGGACTGCAATAGGCTGATGATGATGATGATGCTATTATCTGTACTCTCAACTTCATCATCATCATCAGCCTATTACAGTCCACTGCTGGACATAGGCCTCTCCAGTTGTTCGCCACTTAGAGCAAACATCTGGAGGATATACCCATAATCGCCACGCTGGGCAGGCGGGTTGGCGATCGCAGGGCGTAGCTTCTTGCTCCGGTGTCGCTGCTGCCCGTCACCGGTCTTTAGTATTTAGCTACCTACGCCTTCAATTGTGATGGTTATACCGCCACCAGTCGGTTGCCAGCGCCTCGTTTGTTATTCGGCAGGATGCACCACGGGCAGGTGAGGTTGGCTTGGAGCGAAAAGATGATAGGCCGCTCCCTTACATCCCAACTTCATTTTTGAGTATTAATTGTGCTTTGTTTATTGTGTTCCGTGATATTATTATTGTTTCTGTTTTGTTCGTAATGATTTGTGTGTTTTTTGCTGTATTCGTTGTTGTAAATGTGTGTGTGTACCTATGCAAATAAACTTTTTATCTATCTATCTATCTATCATCTGTTTGTTTATCATTTTGCGGGTTAATAATTTTTTTTCTTTCTTTTCTTTCGGTATAGGGTGGAGGTACTTTCTCATGTAGATTCGCTATGCCCTGCCCCTAAATGGGTTCGTCATTATTTTTATTAGAAAAATCTATTCCTAGTAATACTCTATCAGTTAATACACCAACACTTTTAAAAGCGTGCAATCAAGCATAGTGCAAATAGCTCGCTTGATGGCACAAATGAGTGGAAATAGGATCACGTAACCGAGCCATTTAGGAGTTCCATAAATGTGATGCGATAAAGGTGCACTTACGGGCGACAGTGCGACGTTAGAGCGTCACATGTGAATAAACAAAAACCGGCCAAGTGCGAGTCGGACTCGCGCACGTAGGGTTCCATACCACTGATTGAATGAAATAAATTAGGACATTTGATTTATGACGTTTTAAAAAAAACTACTGTCTAGATTTCATGCAATCCAATTTTCGTTAGTAGTTTGCATAGTAATTTACATCATATATTTTTTTCAGTTTTATCATGCCCATTTTTACATACACATTCATACCACTATTGATTGAGACATATTTTACCACTTTGGAAGAGCCCCTCGCGCAAACTATTCAGTTTAGAAAAAAATGATGTTAGAAACCTCAATATGATTTTCAAATACCTATCCATAGATACTCATACTCCACACGTATAGGTATGATGAAAAAAATTTTTTGAGTTTCAGTTCTATGTATGGGGAACCCCAAAAATATTGGATTTTTCTGATTTTATTTTAAAATCATAATGCGGTTAACAGAATACATCTACTTACCAAATTTCAATAATGTAGCTCTTATAGTTTCGGAATAAACTGGCTGTGACATACGGACGGACAGACAGACAGACATAGTTTTTGCCATTTTGGCTACGGAACCCTAAAAATTACTTAGCTCATTTAGCTCAGCTCGCTTAGCTCAGCTCGGCGAGCTGTCGCCGTCAGTTGCCGCGTCTAAACTGAAATGCTGAGTGAGGCCCTTTTATATTGGACCTCACTAACTCGTGTACGGTTTTATCGGCTTAATGTATGTTTCATACTGCTCGACTTGTATGTGTGTGTTACTTTGCGATGTTAAAAGATCAATCATTATTAGTGTGTAATTCTTTTTTTTATATATCGATTGGCTCGATGGCTCATTTGGTAGTGACCTCTGCCTTCTGAACCAAGGGTCGTGGGTTCGGTTCCCGCACAATACAAACAGTTGTGTTCATGAACATGTCTGTTTGTATTTAGTCTGGGTGTTTACTATGTATAATATGTATTTATTTACAAAAAAATGTATATAAGTAAGTTTATCAGTTGTCTAGTACCCATAGTACAAGCTTCGGCTTAGTTTGGGGCTAGGTGGCGCTGTGTGGCCCAGAGTGGCATGTCTTGGGGTTATTTATTTATTTATAGTGGCTCGACATAATGGCTTCCCTACGCCTGATGGAAAGCGAAAGAGAAGCCCAAGTCGGTGTGACAACGGGCAAGTATCTGGTCAGTTACCAGTCAGTTGCCACCGCCATGCCGGCCCAACTCTAGCCCCCCACGAGCTCCGGAAACCCTACTCACCGGCAGAAACAAGACCCAGAGGTCATTTGACTGCGGTATTCTATAGGGTGGAGGTCCTTCCCCGGACCTGTCCTAAGCCGCCCGCTCAATTCGAGCAAATATTCGCTATGCTCTAACTCTAATCGTTAGTAATCGATGTCTAAAATAGTAAATTAGTATTAATACTATCACCTTGAAATTTTATTTTGCCTTGAAAACATACAATAAAATAAGTAACAGTAAGTATTTTAAGTAATATTAATAAAAGATTTCAAACTCCCAAAAAAGTTCACTAGCCTTAAAAACATCTAGGTACTCTTAAATAAAAACAGCATCATCAACATAGGACCAATATAAATATGTAAATGTTAATCACAAGAATGAATGTCCATGATTCACGAGTTTTTCAACTTAGAAATCACAGTACCTAATGAACCAACGGGCAAATTGAAATGAGAAATTCACAAAACAAAGCTTAATATCAAGTAGTATTTGAAACAAAAGTGGGCTCTCCAAATAACTCCTCAAACCGTTTATTCAAAAAGCGGAAGCTGGTAACATCTCAAAAGGCTTTGTGTCGGATCATGACACCGCTTCCGACGTTCCGTGTCGGTAAATAAATAAAAAATCACTTAGCTCGCTCGCTCGCTCCGCTTAGCGCGTCAGCTGTCCCGTCAATTAGTCGAACGATGAGCGAAGCTTTAAGTAGCCGCGCCTTGGATCGAGGGATGCGATGAAGGGGGGAGGTGGCATATTCGTGTCATCTCTATCATCGCGATATTGACGGCCTTGGAGGAGTCACCTTTTTGCTGGGATGTAAGGGTGCGACCTATCACCTTTTCGCTGGGATGTAAGGGAGCGACCTATGACCTTTTCGCTCCAAGCCTTCTCACCTGCCTGTGGTGCATCCTGCCGAACAACAAACGAAGCTTTGGCAAGCCGACTGGTGGCGGTAAAACCATCACGATTAGTATTCCACCTTCAAGGCCGTCATCATCATCAGCCTTTTGCAGTCCACTGCTGGACATAGGCCTCTCCAGTTCGCCCCCTAGGGGAAACTTGTAGAGGATATACCCATAATCGCCACGCTGGGCAGGCGGGTTGGCGATCGCAGGGCGTATCTTCTTGCTCCGATGACGCTGCTGCCCGTCATCGGCCTGTGGTATTTAGCTACGCCTACTACCGTGATGGTTTTGCCGCCACCATTCGGTTTCCCAGAGCCTCGTTTGTTGTTCGGCAGGATGCACCACGGGCAGGTGAGAATGGCTTGGAGCGAAAAAGTGATAGGTCGCTCCCTTACATCCAATTGTACCACTAGTTATCTGTAACACCTTGTCTATACTTTTTTGTATTTGGTGCAATAAAGAATATCTATCTTAGTCAAATCATATCAATACAAATGCCAACTCCACGACTTAATACTTACTTACCTCCGGGCCATGTAACCGCATCAATATTGATGCAGCGTCGGCTATCATGCACTCGCCGACAGCGCACCTGCCGACGAGCCGCCGGACTGACGCGTCAGTATTCACACCACGCGGCGGAACATGTCCTATTATCTGAACTTCAATGATGGTTGAGCGTTTTAGTACTTTATTTGCTGTGCCGGCGGCGGCGCACGCGTGGATATCGGGCTTCAAAATAACGGACTTCCATTAAATATATACATGTCGGAGTATTAGTGGCCAGCATCACATGCAGAAGAGACGATGTGCCAGCGCCTCAATGCAGCGCTTGACAGAGTCTATGGCGCGACCAGAGAGCGGGACAGCCGAATGTCATTTGAGTTAGTGCGGGAACGTCAAGCTGAAAAATGGACGCCTAGAAACTGTCGCGTATCGTTGGACTTCTGCGTTGGATGTTATTAAGATTTACCGAGTGTAACTGCCAAGGAGAATAAGAGCCGGAGACTGTATGTAATTCTATTCTGTTATTATTCTAACCGACATTTCCCATGCTAAATGCACACAGTACACACATCTCAATTTTGTTGAGATGACTGATGATAGCGGGTTTAAGATACCTTCCCCGTTATACATATAAAAACGTAACGAACATAATTACAGCCAACTAAATAAATTGAACTACAAAACAGATGAAATCACTTCGAAAAAGCCACTTCAACCCCAATCTAGCTTTTTACGAACGCAACGGGATTGCGTATCCGAACGGCGGACGCATGCGGTTGACGTTAATCACTCCCAATTATTAAACGTACTGCGTAAATTAAATAACCCAATGCTCATTAACTTTAGCAATTAGGAGAGCCATTAACACCGATAAAACGGGTTGAAGAAGTTAAATATTCTCTAGTTACCTTTTAGCGGGTTTTAATTTGTAAACTGTTACGGTTTGTGGCCGACCAGAGACATATTTAAGGATTTAAGCGGTTATTGCGCAAGTTTTTTATTGCTAGGGTGGTATACGAGCAAAGCGGGTTGTCTAATTTTAAACGTTACCCGTCTCTCTTAGATTCATCATGCACTAGGGTACAATAAAGTCGCTACTTATTATGAGATCCCATTTTATAGAGAAATATAGTGATAATTGCAATAGGGTATTCCACTATGATTGATTTTGCTTGTTACTTATTGATTACCAGAAAGTATCCGTAAAACTTAACCTATTTAACAAATCACAACTAAAATTAGTTGCAAAACGGAACGACAATAGGCCTGCAAAATTGACAGAAGAATACAATTTTTAAAGTGGAAAATTTATTCAAAAATATCATCAAAAAATCCCCCCAAATCCCCCCAAAGTTGTGCATTGTCCAGCGCATTTTATTCTATTTAAGACTTCCAATCTCCGTTCCCATATCTGCACACCGAAATAGTTTCCACAATTTCATTTCCAGTTCTCCATCCCGATAAGATTTCCTAAAGTTTTCTGTCAAGTTTCACTAGAAGGCCACGCACAAACCCACTGACCTAGAAAGTGCAGCGGAACTCTGGAAGGCCATCAATCAGCCGGGAATATGCTTACGCGGTGAGAAGCGCTTGATTTATTGGCTCGGATTGAGGCCGGCCGCCACAGGCTTAAGATACGAACATCCTTACTCCCGTTCTGGTATCTGTAATTGTTAAGTAGAGCGTGTGACATATCTTTTGTTTTGTTTACGGTAAACAGTTTCTACGTAATCTGTGTCTAAAATTTGGGTTATGAAGTACTTTAGCTTAAGATGGAAGATACACTTTATTGTACATTTATAAACATTTACTTAAGACTAGGAAAGTACGTATATAACTGTTGCACAGTAATTTAGGGAATTTATTTAACTGTAATAGGATGATACGGAGTATTAAGAACTGCGAATTTTACCTGATAAATAAGATTAAAGTAGAATAAATTGGCGGTCAGGAGTAACCAAAAACTAACCAAACCTGAAAAAAAAATTGACTCTTACATGCGACAATAACAATATATTTTCTGTTGTCTGCAGCTTTTTACAAACATGCTTTTAGGCTTCGTCCAGTCACAAAGCATACGCTAAACATAACAAGTCACTTAAATAACTTTAAAACACAAATTTGCACATTAAGGTTCAATGGTGCCCGAAGCGCGGTGGCCCCGAAGGTTCTGAGTTGGATTCCTGATCGGATCATTCTAAGGAAATGAGTTCTAAATTGTCTCGGCCCAAACTCATCTTAGCATAGCACT
>CM062092.1:15471362-15487730 GCA_031163375.1 Conogethes punctiferalis | reverse complement strand
TATCGCTTAGCTACTTACTTTGGGATTAGAGCAATGTATGTTATGTAAAATAAAAAAAAAATAAAAAAATCAGAATATTATGGATGCTAATACAAATGTACCTATGTATTTTAGCACAATTCACAAACGCCAATTATGATTCATAATTATTGTCAGCGAGCGTTTAATAGCCAACATCGCTTTCCAGTGAAATGAGCATACAATCTGTCTAAATTATTCCCAAATTAGTTCTAAACAATGGACCAACATTACTCTAGCGTCGCTCGGGATTTCAATTACGATCAGGTATGCTTAAAGTAATTACGAATGCAATACTACATCACTAATACACGGTCTGCACTTGAAAACCCACAGCTAATGCAAACAAATATATGGTAATATGGTTCATTAGAGTCAGTGATATGAGCTTTCAAAGCGTTAGTTGGGATAGTTTGGCATCCCAAGTAAGAGCGTAATACGAGTATGTACTTGAAATCTAATGCAGTTAGTTTACCAAGTGATTATGTAACAGATATAATACAAGTTGATTTTAAGATAGAAATAGTACATCTTGACTGTTACTGTACTATAAAGAAATGTAGGATCTGTACTACTATACCTCATACTAATTGGTTACATAACGTATGGGTTTGATTTGATTCTAAGTATGGGGGAACCCCAAAAATTTATTATTTTTCTTCTATTTTTGTATGAAAATCTTTATGCGGTTCACCGAATACATATACTTACGTAGTTTCCACAGAATAGCTCTTATGACTTTTCCACAGAATAGACATGACGAATCTATAAGGTTCCGTCTTTTGCCTATGGCTACGGCTATTTTGGCTACGGAACCCTAAAAGAAGATTTATAATCACCTTTTTGCTCCAAGTCACTTTCACTTGCCCGTGGTGCATCTTGCCGAATAACAACGTTGTTTGACCCTTTGGTCAAGCCTGGACCTCTCCAGCTGTTCGCGAAAAGCATAGCGAATCTTCGCTCGAATTGAGCTGCCCGTCCGGGGAAGGACCTCCACCCTATAAAATACCGCAGCCAAATGACCTTCGGGTCGTGTTTCTGCCGGTGAGTAGGGTTTTCGGAGCTCGTGGGGGGTTAGGGTAGGGCCGGCATGGCGGTGGCAGCTGACAGGTAACAGACCAGTTACTTGCCAGTTGTCACAGCGACTTGGGCCTCCCTTTCGCTTTCCATCAGGCGTAGGAAGCCATTGTGTCGAGCACTATAAAAAAAATAATATTGGACTGCGATAGGCTGATGATGATGAAATCTTCAGTTTCGTTATTTTCTTGTCAATCTTTCATACCTATTGTTTCTCAAAATATACCTATCCGCCGGAAATCTTATAAGTGGATACCTCAGAAAGGTTTCCTTATAATATTAGCTCTTATTAATTCCGAACGAAAAGAGTTTCTCCTGAAAGTATTTTTATTTCGAAGTAAAAATTTCTCTAAGGAACGCCCACACTCTGCAAAACGGACCTGAATAATAACTTGAGCTAAATTTTCGACACTAGTTAGGGACTGAAATATTGTTTGCCAGGCGGCCTATATAACTTGAATATTATTTTGCCAAATCCCAAAGACCTTGTCTTATTTGACTGAAATAAATAGAAATAGAAACATTTATTACTACAATGAAAGTGAGCTGCTAACGTTTTGCTTGTTTCCCTCCCTGTATATTTTAAACTAGCTGTGCCGGCGGCTTCGCCCGCGGGGTAACTGCCGATGCAGCATTCACCCCATGAACTCCGGAAAACACGACCCGGTCATTTAGCTGCTGTATGCTATTATCTGTACTCTCAATTTCATCATCATCATCATCATCAGACCTATTACAGTCCACTGCTGGACATAGGCCTCTCCAGTTGATTCGCCACTATAGAGCAAACATCTGGAGGATATACCCATAATCGCCACGCTGGGCAGGCGGGTTGGCGATCGCAGGGCGTAGCTTCTTGCTCCGATGACGCTGCTGCCCGTCACCGGTCTTTAGTATTTAGCTACGCCTTCAATTGTGATGGTTATACCGCCACCAGTCGGTTGCCAGCGCCTCGTTTGTTATTCGGCAGGATGCACTACGGGCAGGTGAGGTTGGCTTGGAGCGAAAAGATGATAGGCCCGCTCCCTTACATCCAACTTCATTTTTGAGTATTAATTGTGCTTTGTTTATTGTGTTCCGTGATATTATTATTGTTTCTGTTTTGTTCGTAATGATTTGTGTGTTTTTTGCTGTATTCGTGTTGTAAATGTGTGTGTGTACCTATGCAAATAAACTTTTATCTATCTATCTATCATCTGTTTGTTTATCATTTTGCGGGTTAATAATTTTTTTTCTTTCTTTTCTTTCGGTATAGGGTGGAGGTACTTTCTCATGTAGATTCGCTATGCCCTGCCCCTAAATGGGTTCGTCATTATTTTTATTAGAAAAATCTATTCCTAGTAATACTCACTAGGAATAGATTTTTCAGTTAATACACCAACACTTTTAAAAGCGTGCAATCAAGCATAGTGCAAATAGCTCGCTTGATGGCACAAATGAGTGGAAATAGGATCACGTAACCGAGCCATTTAGGAGTTCCATAAATGTGATGCGATAAAGGTGCACTTACGGGCGATAGTGCGACGTCAGAGCGTCACATGTGAATAAACAAAAACCGGCCAAGTGCGAGTCGGACTCGCGCACGTAGGGTCCCATACCACTGATTGAATGAAAAAAATTAGGTCATTTGATTTATGACATTTTAAAAAAACTACTGACTAAATCTAGATTTCATTCAAACTAATTTTCGTTAGTACTTTGCATAGTAATACACATCATATATTTTTTTCAGTTTTATCATGCCCATATTTTAGAAGTTACGGGGGGGGGGGGGGACGACGACGACGACGACGACGACACATTTTACCACTTTGGAGGAGTCTCTCGCGCAAACTTTTTAGGCGCGCTAGGTTAGAAAAAAATGATGTTAGAAACCTCAATATCATTTTCAAATACCTATCCATAGATACTCCACACGTATAGGTATGATGAAAAAAAATTTTTGAGTTTCAGTTCTATGTATGGGGAACCCCAAAAATTTTGAATTTTTTCTGATTTTATTTTAAAATCATAATGCGGTTAACAGAATACATCTACGTACCAAATTTCAATAATGTAGCTCTTATAGTTTCGGAATAAACTGGCTGTGACATACGGACGGACTGACAGACATAGTTTTTGCCATTTTGGCTACGGAACCCTAAAAATTATTTAGCTCCGCTCACTTAGCTCGGCTCGCTTAGCTCAGCTCGGCGAGCTGTCGCCGTCAGTTGCCGCGTCTAAAACTGAAATGCTGAGTGAGGCCCTTTTGTATTGGACCTCACTAACTCGTGCACGGTTTTATCGGCTTAATGTTTCATACTGTTCGACTTGTGTGTGTGTGTGTGTTACTTTGCGATGTTAAAAGATCAAGCATTATTAGTGTGTAATTCTTTTTTTTTATAGTGGCTCGATATAATGGCTTCCCTACGCCTAATGGAAAGCGAAAGAGAAGCCCAAGTCGGTGTGACAACGGGCAAGTATCTGGTCAGTTACCAGTCAGTTGCCACCGCCATGCCGGCCCAACTCTAACTCCCCACGAGCTCCGGAAACCCTACTCACCGGCAGAAACAAGACCCAGAGTTCATTTGACTGCGATATTCTATAGGGTGGGTCCTTCCCCGGACGGGCGGCTCAATTCGAGCGAAGATTCGCTATGCTCTACCTCTAATCGTTAGTTATCGATGCCTAAAATAGTAAATTAGTATTAATACTATCACCTTGAAATTTTATTTTGCCTTGAAAACATACAATAAAATAAGTAACAGTAAGTATTTTAAATAATATTAATAAAAGATTTCAACCTCCCAAAAAGTTCACTAACCTGACTTCTTAAAAACATCTACAGGCTCGGTGGCTCATTTGGTAGTGACCTCAGCCCTCTGAGCCAAGGGTCGTGGGTTCGATTCCCGCGCAGTACAAACATTTGTGTTCATGAACATGTCTGTTTGTATTGGTCTGGGTGTTTTCTATGTATAATATGTATTTATTTATCTAAGTAAGTTTATCAGTTGTCTAGTACCCATAGTACAAGCTTCGGCTTAGTTTGGGGCTAGGTGGCGCTGTGTGGCCCAGCGTGGCATGTCTTGGGTTATTTATTTATCTAGGTACTCTTAAATAAAAACAGCATCATCAACATAGGACCAATATAGAGATTTTAAAGAGAGGTAGGGCATAGCGAATCTTCGCTCGAATTGAGCCGCCCGTCCGGGGAAGGACCTCCACCCTATAGAATACCGCAGTCAAATGACCTCTGAGTCGTGTTTCTGCCGGTGAGTAGGGTTTTCGGAGCTCGTGGGGGGTTGGGGTTGGGCCGGCATGGCGGTGGCAACTGACAGGTAACTGACCAGTTACTTGCCCGTTGTCACAGCGACTTGGGCTTCTCTTTCGCTTTCCATCAGGCGTAGGGAAGCCATTATGTCGAGCCACTATAAAAAAAATAATATAAATAAGTAAATGTTAATCACAAGAATGAATGTCCATGATTCACGAGTTTTCCAACTTAGAAATCACAGTACCTAATGAACCAACGGGCAAATTAAAAAGAGAAATTCACAAAACAAAGCTTAATATCAAGTAGTATTCGAAACAAAAGTGCGCTCTCCAAATAACTCCTCCAAACCGTTTATTCAAAAAGCGGAAGCTGGTAACATCTCAAAAGGCTTTGTGTCGGATCATGACACCGTTTCCGACGTTCCGTGTCGGTAAATAAATAAAAAATCACTTAGCTCGCTCGCTCGCTCCGCTTAGCGCGTCAGCTGTCCCGTCAATTAGTCGAACGATGAGCGAAGCTTTAAGTAGCCGCGCCTTGGATCGAGCGATACGATGGAGGGGGGAGGTGGCATATTCGTGTCATCTCTATTATCGCAATATTGACGGCCTTGGAGGAGTCACCTTTTTGCTGGGATGTAAGGGTGCGACCTATCATCTTTTCGATGGGATATAAGAGAGCGACCCATCACCTTTTCGCTTCAAGCCATCCTCACCTGCCCGTGGTGCATCCTGCCGAACAACAAACTAGGCTTTGGTAAACCGACTGGTGGCGGTAAAGCCATCACGATTAAGTATTCCACCTTCAAGGCCGTCATCATCATCAGCCTTTTGCAGTCCACTGCTGGACATAGTAATAGTATATAGTAATAAATATTTCTTATTTCTTATTTCTTATTTCTTACATAGGCCTCTCCAGTTCGTCCCCTAGGGCAAACTTCTAAAGGATATACCCATAATCGCCACGCTGGGCAGGCGGGTTGGCGATCGCAGGGCGTATCTTCTTGCTCCGATGACGCTGCTGCCCGTCATCGGCCTGTGGTATTTAGCTACGCCTTCTACCGTGATGGTTTTGCCGCCACCATTCGGTTTGCCAGAGCCTCGTTTGTTGTTCGGCAGGATGCACCACGGGCAGGTGAGGATGGCTTGGAGCGAAAAGGTGATAGGTCGCTCCCTTACATCCCATTGTACCACTAGTTATCTGTAATACCTTGTCTATAAATGTTTGTATTTGGTGCAATAAAGAATAGCTATCTTAGGCAAATCATATCAATACAAATGCCAACTCCACGACTTAATACTTACTTACCTCCGGGCCATGTAACCGCATCAATATTGATGCAGCGTCGGCTATCATGCACTCGCCGACAGCGCACCTGCCGTCGAGCGGCCGAACTGACGCGTCAGTATTCACACCACGCGGCGGAACATGTCCTATTATCTGGACTTCGATGATGGTTGAGCGTTTTAGTGCTTTACTAGCTGTGCCGGCGGCGGCGCACGCGTTGATATCGGGATTCAAAAATAACGGACTTCCATTAAATATATACATGTCGGAGTATTAGTGGCCAGCATCACATGCAGAAGAGACGATGTGCCAGCGCCTCAATGCAGCGCTTGACAGAGTCTATGGCGCGACCAGATAGCGTGACAGCCGAATGTCATTTGAGTTAGTGCGGGAACGTCAAGCTGAAAAATGGACGCCTAGAAACTGTCGCGTATCGTTGGACTTCTGCGTTGGATATTATTAAGATTTACCGAGTGTAACTGCCAAGGAGAATAAGAGCCGGAGACTGTATGTAATTCTATTCTGTTATTATTCTAACCGACATTTCCCATGCTAAATGCACACAGTACACACATCTCAATGTTGTTGAGATGACTGATGATAGCGGGTTTAAGATACCTTCCCCGTTATACATATAAAAACGTAACGAACATAATTACAGACAACTAAATAAATTGAACTACAAAACAGATGAAATCATGAGCAAAAAGCCACTTCGACCCCAATCTAGCTTTTTACGAACGCAACGGGATTGCGTATCCGAACGGCGGACGCATGCGGTTGACGTTAATCACTCCCAATTATTAAACGTACTGCGTAAATTAAATAACCTAATGCTCATTAACTTTAGCAATTAGGAGAGCCATTAACACCGATAAAACGGGTTGAAGAAGTTAAATATTCTCTAGTTACCTTTTAGCGGGTTTTAATTTGTAAACTGTTACGGCTTGTGGCCGACCATAGACATATTTAAGGATTTAAGCGGTTATTGCGCAAGTTTTTTATTGCTAGGGTGGTATACGCGCAAAGCGGGTTGTCTAATCTTAAACGTTACCCGTCTCTCTTAGATTCAGCATGCACTAGGGTACAATAAAGTCGCTACTTATTATGAGATCCCATTTTATAGAGAAATATAGTGATAATTACAATAGGGTATTCCACTATGATTGATTTTGCTTGTTACTTATTGATTACCAGAAAGTATCCGTAAAACTTAACCTATTTAACAAATCACAACTAAAATTAGTTGCAAAACGGAATGACAATAGGCCTGCAAAATTGACAGAAGAATACCATTTTCAAAGTGGAAAATTTATTCAAAAATATTATCAAAAAATCCCCCCAAAGTTGTGCATTGTCCAGCGCATTTATTCTATTTAAGACTTCCAATCTCCGTTCCCACATCTGCACACCAAATAGTTTCCACAATTTCATTTCCAGTTCTCCATCCCGATAAGATTTCCTAAAGTTTTCTGTCAAGTTTCACTAGAAGGCCACGCACAAACCCACTGACCTAGAAAGTGCAGCGGAACTCTGGAAGGCCATCAATCAGCCGGGAATATGCTTACGCGGTGAGAAGCGCTTGATTTATTGGCTCGGATTGAGGCCGGCCGCCACAGGCTTAAGATACGAACAGCCTTACTCCCGTTCTGGTATCTGTAATTGTTAAGTAGAGCGTGTGACATATCTTTTGTTTTGATTACGGTAAACAGTTTCTACGTAATCTGTGTCTAAAATTTGGGTTATGAAGTGCTTTAGCTTAAGATGGAAGTTACACTTTATTGTACATTTATAAACATTTACTTAAGACTAGGAAAGTACCTATGTAACTGTTGCACAATAATTTAGGGAATTTATTTAATAGGATGACACGGAGTGTTAAGAACTGTGGATTTTATCTGAGAAATAAGATTTAAGTAGAATAAATTGACGGTCAGGAGTAACCAAAAACTAATCAAACTTGAATAAAATTACTCTTACATGCGACAATAACAATATATTTTCTGTTGTCTCCAGCTTTTCACAAACAAGCTTTTAGGCTTCGTCCAGTCACAAAGCATAGCTAAACATAACAAGTCACTCAGTAATGTAACCCGAAATATCCGAAGTGAAGCAAGGGCGGGTCGCTAGCTACGAATAAAATAAGAAGGTAGTGGTGTGAATTGTCTGGCACATTCTGAGTTGTCACGTGTCATTTGTTAGAAAATCCTCATCATCATCATCAGCCTATTGCAGTCCACTGCTGGACATAGGCCTCTCCAGCTGCTCGCCACCTAGGGCAAACATCTCGAGGATATACCCATAATCGCCACGTTGGGCAGGCGGGTTGGAGATCGCAGGACGTAGCTCCTCGCTCTGGTGACGCTGCTGCCCCTCATCGGTCTGTGGTATTTAGGTATGCCTTCAATTGTGATGGTTATACCGCCACCAGGCGGTTGCCAGCGCCTCGTTTGTTATGCGGCAGGATGCACCACGGGCAGGTGAGGTTGACTTGGAGCGGAAAGATGATAGGCCGCTCCCTTACAGCCCCTCCTAAAAAATCTTCAACTACCATCAAATCTGCAACATAACCGTCATGACATACAATGTACCCAAACCCGAACCAGCCACCAGACAGGAGGCTACGCTCTTAAAACTTTTTCGCTTTAATGACCCCCTTTTTATTACTTTGTGGGGACATTGCACGCTCGGCAAATTGGGTTGAGATAAACTGAGTTGGCAAGTCGCTTGTTCGTCGTAATGTTGTTTATAATGGCACGTTACAAATGCAAATTATGTGGGGAAATAAAATGTTAAGGCCTCTCCAGGAAGCGACTATTGCCGGTTTATAGGTTCTTGGCTTTAGAATGTTGAGGTTTAAAGCGTTGGTAATGTTTTTGATGTTAATATGTAATGGGATGAGCCTCATGATGCTACTGTGCTGTTACGCGGCACGCCACTTCGTTACATTATTCAGTTTTCCTTGCTGTATTAACTTATGCTGTCTCACTGCTGGGCAAAGGTATCTTCCAATTGGATATCTATGTATAACAACGTTGCTATCACAGGGATTTCAGAACCCTTTTTGAACCCTGTAGCATTTTCAATTGACTGACGGTTTAAATGCATTTTATTCAAGCTTCTTATTTCTCGGTCGTAGGTAAAATGTCTGTCTCCTCAAGTCGGGCCTCCTCAAAATTTTGTGCTAAGACTTTCGGTCTAAGGCTGTCGGCTTTTGGGCTTTCTTGTGGTCTCTTGCCAAGTAAAACCGCCAGGGCAGTGGCGTACCTACCTCTCTTGTGCTCTCCCTAGTAGTCTGATAAGTTATGGGCAATTTTTAAAACATGGTCCTACACTTTGTTACAATGTCCGTACCCAGTAGTTGATTGATTAAAGTCTATATGAAGAGAGACTTTTTTATTCTATTGAATTCTAGTACCTAAAGTATTCAATTTTTGCGTCTTACAATGTGTACATAATATTTTGGAGATTTAAGAAATACAATAATTTTAAATGCAGATTTTACCATCTATTTAACAAACTTGGCCTTTTTATTTTGCAGAATAATTAAAATTGCAGTGCACTGGAGTTGATAATTACCATTTATACTCCCATAATTAGCAAAGGACTTAAAATAATTACACGAACTTATAAGTCCGTCGTTAAATCATCCATTAAGTTGCTTCATTAAGGTAAATGAAGCAAAGAGTCATTATTCACTAATTAAGGTACCAAGAATATTATAACTCTAATATTTATTAGTCTCTAACTTTACCCGCATTTTCTGTGCCCGAAAAGGGTTTACAGCGTATCTAATTTGGACTCCAAACAAGAGGGTACATTGATAAAATACGAACTTGAGAATAAGTTATTAATACTGTTGGTTGTAAAGATTTTATACATTTTATTTTAAGATTGAAATAAATATGGTATCTTGCAGAATTTATGTAAGTGAACCCTACATAAACCCTGCTTAATGTAAATGTTAATCATTTTGTAACCATTGTGATTGTCGTAAGATTCGACCAAGAGACTCCTTGAGATTTCAGTTCTCAGATTTGATTACCTACTTGCCCATTGCTGTAGCGACTTAGACTTCTCTTATGCGTTCCATCAAACGAAGGATGGCCAGTATGCCGCGGTGATAAAGCCGGACCAGAACCCGGAAACAACGCGTCACGACAGACGAACATTTCCAAACTTAATCAACGCCGTCAAGGGTAGGCTAAATACAACGCTGGTCCTTCGCGCCGGATACGCCGCGGCTCGCATTAAAACCGCTCAAAACTCACTAACGGGCACAGAATGATTTCATTAGCGGCATGTGCCGCAAATGATATTCAGAAAGAGATTTAACTCCCGGATTACGAAACTCCGAGTCTGCAGCACTGACTTACACGACGATTACGTCTCCGACGCGTCGGCGCTGACACGGCATGCATATTCATGGTTGGGTAATTGGTGTCTTTGCTAGTTTAAAGGATTAATATTCTGATTAGTTCGGGATTTGTTGAGTACATGTTGGTGTTGACTGTTTGCGATGGGACGATGCGTGTTTTGTTTTGCAAGTTCGGCAAACATTCGGAGTTTGGTGTTTGAGTAAATAGGCTCGTCGGTGAATGTAGATTATACGGTCTTAGGAAAGTTTCGAAAGACTTTTTAGGGCAGGGTGGGCAAAACGGTTTAAAGACCATACGACTAAGGAAAGAGCAACTACACGAGTTTCTTGCCGGTATCTTCTCGGTAGAATGCTGCTTTCCAAACTGGTGGTAGCTTCGACGATTTGTAAGTGTTTTTCATAAAAACCTATACAAATAAAGATTATTTTGACTTTGACTTTGATTAGAAAACCAGCTGCAGCGTTTATCCGGGAACAAATAAAACCTACGACGGTCACCAACCCGCATTGTCACTATGGAAAATTGTCAAAAGTGGTGATCATGTCCAGCAGTGGATGTTTACAAGCGTATGATGATGATGTAAGGAACCCTAAAAATAATCTCCTTGTTAGCTCTTAAAATCTTCAAAACACACTGTTTTTCTTTGAACAGCTTTGTAGAGGCGTAGGTTGTTACAAACAGCGTAATTTTGGTATCAATACCATTCAGCTCCGCGTAACGGTCAACTGTTCGGGTCCCGAAGCAATAGTGCGGCGACGGGTGTTCCGAATCACAGCTTTCGTTCTGGCACTACTTGAAGTTAGATTCTGAGCGTTTGACTAGTAGGTAAACTACGTAAGTATAGATGCTAACTCGACTGTAATATTCTTACGTAAGCTACATTAAGTTGCCCCTTGCAGAAGCAAGTTCTACTCCTTAAAGGATAGCGTTTTGTTTTTTCGAGAATCCTATTACGGCATTTCTTTATAGTGGATGGCGTTTATTAGTTCCTTAAGCAACTAGTCTTATCTGTCAAATTTTCCCAAACAGCTTTCAACCGAGTCTTCAATACATAAAGTCCTTTATCCGTAGAGATAGTTTAGACAGATTTTGGCAACTTGGTGGGGAACTTGTCATCAACTCCCACCTAATGGTTACCCAACCAAACTCCACCGCAAGGACAGCTTAACTTATTCGTAGTCCTTGGACCACACAGTCTCGTAAGCGAACTTAATTACAATCAAGGTTTAACCCATTATATTAATAATTTGAGCAAGAAACTTGGTCCGAACAGACACTCGACAAACTTGTGTCTAATTAATTTAGTCCCTATGGTTAGCCTCCCAATGAGTAACTTTGATTAGCTTAAATGAAAATGCTAGACCGGTATTTTTTGTAGTAGCTACATATATTTTTTTTAATCAATCAATCAATCAAATCGGCAAACGTAGTGTCAGACGCCCTCAGGCCAGGTAGAGTGACGATTTGCGCGGGACGGGTGGCAAGTGCTGAATGCGAGAAGCCCGAGATCGATCAAGATGGCGAACATTGGGAGAGGCCTATGTCCAGCAGTGGACTGATACGGCTGATGATGATGATGAATCAATCAACACTCCTGGTCCGTCCACTGCAGAACGTAGGCCTCCTTTAATTCGCGCCACATTTTTTAATCTCTAGCTTCCCCATCCAGCCAATGCCAGCATTTCTTTCTAAAGTCATAAATTATTTAATATTAATTACTAGCTGTGCCGGCGGCGTCGCACGCGTGGATATCGGGTTTCAAAAATAACGAACTTCCATAAAATGGTAGTGGTAAATTTTAAGTTAGACTTCTAGCAATACATTGGTGAAAATCGCATTCAATTCCAGGCAGTAGTTTTTGCGTGATGCTCAATCAAACATACAGATAAAAAACTCTCACGTGTCGATTGCTACTGTCCTTGAGCTAACTGATAAGTGTACCTGTAGTATTATTCTGGCTATACACGGATTAAGCCCGAAACGTGACCGGGATCGAGTATTAGCTTCGGAATGGTTCAACATAATGCGTAAATGGGGGATGTAAGGGAGCGACCCGTCATCTTTTCACCTGCACGTGGTGCATCCTGCCGAATAACAAACGAGGCTCTGGCAACCGACTGGTGGCGGTATAACCATCAAGGTGGAAGGAGTAGCTCAGCAGCGTCACCGGAGCGAGAAGCTACGCTCTGTGATCGCCAACCCTCCTGCCCAGCGTGGCGATTAGGGTATATGTAACCTCCAGATGTTTGACGAAAATGGCGAACAACTGGAGAGGCCTACCTATAGCCTGCGATAGGCTGATGATGATAGTGCATAAGCGATAGAATCATATCGAATAATATCCAAATTATGATTTGAAACTACTATTAATGGGCTAAATTGTGGATGCTCATTAGATGACATAACACTGTACAAAAATTGCGAAATGGGTTTCTAGGGCGCAAAGGAAAATCATTTCCCATAAAACAAACATGGGTTACAAAGCCCACGTAATGGTCATGGGGGCAGACGACGTGTACAGTCAAGAGCAAATAAATAGGTGTTAATATGACATTATAAATTACGACATGAAGCGGTAAAAATTAAAAGTTCAAATGTGAACCTTTTTAAATACTACAAGCTGTTATTTCTAATTGTACGTACAGTCAGCATTCGCTACATGCGAACACGTATCCACGCATGCGACGCCGCCGGCACAGCTAGTTATAAGTAAACTAGCTGTGCTCGCGACTTCGTCCGCGTGGAATAGTCATTTTTTCCCCCGTTTTTTTTTACATTTTCCATTATTTCTTCGCTCCTAATAGTTGCAACGTGATGTTATATAGCCTAAAGCTTTCCTCGATAAATGATCTATTCAACACAAAAAGAATTTTTCAATTCGGACCAGTAGTTCCTGAGATTAGCGCGTTCAAACAAACAAACAAACTCTTCAGCTTTATAATATTAGTTAAGATGGGTTGATTCCTCAAACTCCCCCACCAGGGAAGAGAGACAGATCGACCCGAAATTGCATGTAAGATCTATTTGAAAAGCTAAATTACTATAATATATCTAATGCTGACTGTCCGCGACAGACCATTGGTTCCCAAAACAAAAGTTTAGGAAGTCATCAAACAGCAATACGGAGACAGCTTCGCCGGGCATGTCCCATATTTTGTCGATTAGGCTGCGTGTTTGCGTTCGGGATCAAAACACATGTTATTTTGTTTTTTTTTTTCGACTGGCTCGATGGCTCATTTGGACTCCTGCCTCCTCAACAAAGTATCGTGGATTCCATTCCCACCCGGGACAGACATTCGTGTGATAAACAATTGTGTTTCTTCCGTGTTTGGATGTTGTTTGTATTTCTATTTAAGTATAAATGTATTTGTGGTACCTACGTCGTTCTGATATCCATCATAAGAATTCCTTTGTTGTCTTGTTGTTTGATTTTTTATTAATATTGTTATTGGGGCACAGTGGCGCCATTGTTAGAGAGCTCGGTGGCGCCGCGGTCTTGTACACTTAACAATGATCGCAACGTTGTGCAACCATTGGCGCGGTCAATCCGATGATGGGTGACCAAAATTTGACACCGATTTCCTCCGTGCTTCGGAAGGCACGTTAAGCTGTTGGTCCCGGGTGCTATCTTTACCAACTCAGATAGCAGTCGTCACATCATATCAGAGATGATGATAACTCCTAACTGGGAATGGGTATAGCTTACCCTAAGTGTTGCGGAGGTCTGATGGCAGTCGCTCTGTGTAAAAAGCTTCATCATCATCATCATCATCAGCCCATTGCAGTCCACTGCTGGACATAGGCCTCTCCAGTTGCTCGCCACCTAGGGCAAACTTCTGGAGGATATACCCATAATCGCCACGCTGGGCAGGCGGGTTGGCGATCGCAGGGCGTAGCTTCTTGCTCTGGTGACGCTGCTGCCCGTCATCGGCCTTTGGTATTTAGCTACACCTTCTATCGTTATGGTTTTACCGCCACCAGTCGGTTTGCCAGAGCCTCGTTTGTTGTTCGGCAGGATGCACCACGGGCAGGTGAGGATGGCTTGGAGCGAAAAGGTGATAGGTCGCTCCCTTACATCCCGTAAAAAGCTTAGCCCTCGCCAAATCTCTCAGTTTGGGAAGCCGACCCTGAGACAATCGGGAAAAAGGCTAGGATGATGATTGTTACTGGGGCACAAAAAGTAGAAAAAACGCGAGGATATTTGTGTAGCATCCGGATTTAGAATCGTTTTGTGTTCATTATCATCACCTGCTAAACTTTCACTGCTGGGCATAGACCGCGTTGGTAAGGACAAAAAGAATCCCAAGTGGTTTTATATTCTAAGTCAGGTCAACGAGGTGTCTATTCAAAAAAGAAAACTTCCGTTCATTTTTTTATGTGTTCATTTGCAAAATATATTTTTGCACAATAAATTATCTTTACTAATCTATGTCTTCTTTAAGATCGAAAAAGCGGCCGTATTTAGGGCCCCAAAGTATTTTCTAAGTTCAATTATGCTAAAATCTTGAGACTTATCCTTAGGGTATGTTCCACATGTGGACTCGTTGAACGCTTGTTAAGTTATAATAGATTGAGCGTTGAAGCTACATTCAGTAACTTATCAACGGTTACTATTAATCTTATGCAATACCGTACCAATGCTAGACCGGTTCAAATGCAAATACCATGTTTGCTCTCCATATAGAAATAATTTGCATACAACAAACGATCCACAATCGAATGAGTAATAAAAATGCTATATTTTCGTTCGGAACGTTCAAAACCAACATTGATGAGAATTGGTAGTACAGGTAGAGATAACAAGAATTGTATGTGATTGGAAAAGTTGAAACTAGTTGACCAGTTAAATTAGCATATCACAGTCTACTAGTAGACATAATTTTTGCCCTGAATTCTGTTTTGCATCCAATCCGTTATAGCTGAAAACTTTTGTTAGCTTATGGGACTTAACCCCCGACAGTAAGTATCAATTTAGGGTCTTCCGTCGCCCTGGTAACTGTTTTTAAATCCTATATTATAATTTATTTATTTATTGCACAAGGAAAGTACAAATGTCGTGTGGCATTCTCTACCAGTCAACCATTGGGCGAGCCAGAAAACTATAATGTGGTGCGGTAATAGGCATTCTAACAACTGCTATAATTATAAGCACAAATATACATGTAACACATACATAATACGTAAATATTTTCAATAATAATAGGTATTACATACAAGATACTTAAGTTACTATAATCTAAAAACATTCAATAAAAACTTCAACAAAGTGTCTGTAAAGACCATCTAAATAAAATTAATACTTACTAAAATTGTAAAAGTCAAACTAAATTACAAACAATCTTGCTTATGAAAATATAAAAATCTCTCGAAGACTAAGAGAATCGTTGAAGAGTTAGCTTTTTAAAATGAAAACACATTAATAATTCTTATGCGACCTCAATAAATATCTGTATTGGAAAATAGCCTTTCGAGGTACAATGCTCCTCTTTGAAGGCTTTGCAAAATAACAGATACATGGACAAAATCCCATTGTCTTTGTGAAACCGGACAGTCGGTTTTAGTGTTTCGAACACAATTCACCGAATGCCCTGTTATAGCGAGTAACAAGCAGTGCTTGGATCCATTTTCATGAAGAGAGCATGTATCCGATGCCAACCGTCGGCGTTGTGTAAGGCCTAACTTTGAAGATTTAATTTCGGGCTCGATCAGTTTATGTGATGTTTCCAAATTAGTCTATCCCTTTTAGGAAAGACACTCACACCCGTATTGACGTAACGTTAATATGCGATGTGCCGACGTATATGTACCCTAAAACCTATTCATAGACATAATTATAAAAGAGGTTGGGCATACCGAATCTTCGTTCGAATTGAGCCGCCCGTCCGAGGAAGAACATCCACCCTATAGAATACCGCAGCCAAATGACCTCCGGGTCGTATTTCTGCTGGTGAGTAAGGTTTCCAGAGCTCGTGGGGGGTTAGCAAATGACAGGTAACTGACTAGTTACTTGCCCGTTGTCACAGCAACTTGGGCTTCTCTTCCCTTTTTCATCAGGCGTAGGGAAGCCATTATGTCGAGCTACTATATATAAAAAGACAACACTTGAGCACCGGTTGCCTTTGTTAGTTATCATAGATAAGTATTGTAAGTGAATACGGGTATTAGTTACCTAGGGGTGAGAGCCTTCCCCAACTGTCCGGTGATGATGACAAGGCTGCCCTGGCCATCATCGTAGTCATTTAAGTAAGTACTCATTAAAAAACTTACATCACAGCACAGCTCTGTGTCCGTGTTTTTTTTTAAATTCTTAATGTGAACGTACCCATTGATAACATTATTATTACTTTGTAATATCCA